>VZRR01003252.1:0-26520 GCA_013398015.1 Oreocharis arfaki
TGGCAGGCTGTTCCCAGGGGCAGCGAGAGGCAGAGAGGAGAGCCACATGCCCTGGAGCCTCAGTTTACCCAGGTATGAGGGGGGCAGGGAGAGCACATGGGCAAATGGTTTCAGGGCACAGGGGTGGTACATGGGCGGAGTTAGGATACAGGAACCACTAGGGAGAACTCGAGGAGTGGCCAGGACTAGGGGCAAGGGAAGGAGGGAGACCCCATGGAGAGGACAGGAAGTGATGAGTAAGAGGGGGTACAGCGCCACATTGGTGGGCTGCTTGATAAAGGATTCAGAGGGATCTGCAGAGCACCATCAACCTCTGACTGTCCAAAAGCAAGATGAAATGTGATAAGAACAGCCAGCAGCCCCTGCCAGTTTGCCCACTTGCAAGGCATGGGCCTGCTGCTCTGGAGCCAGCAGAGCTGCAACTGCTGAGCAGGTTGAAGGGCTGAAGTTGCTCTGGTCACTGATTTTATTGAGCAGTGTGAACCATGCCTCTAAGCATCATGGAGACTGGGCTTGATAGTACAACCACCTCCAGCTTCTAAACATTCGTGCAACCGGTGTGTTCTGCAAACAGGGGAAAATACTGACACCTCTCACCCTCAGGGGCCATTGCCTTGGGACAGCACCCCATAAACGTGTCATCAGTGAAACACAAACCACATGACAGTGAAGTCAACCACAGTCAGTGTTGCACCAGCTGGTTTGCACTTCCTCTGTAATTGCACTTGCACCAAAGATTATATGGAGGATGAAGGACTCAGGAGCTCCACAGCATGGGACAAGGCTCACTGGGCAGGGGGATGGGCTGTGGGCCCATCTGTACCTATTCTGTCACTTCACAGTGCCTCATGTTCCCTAAATGGGCAGCTTTCTCCCTACAAGGTCTGGAAGGGTCAAAACCCCTCTGAGCAGGAGAACAGGCCCCTTGCCCAGTGCCAGGCCCAGGGCTGGTAGCAGGCAGAGAGAGAATGGCATGGAGCTGTCCTGCACCCTGGTGTGAACAGAGACCGTGGGCGGAGGGAGCCTGGTGTGGAGCCGTCCCACACCTGGGGTGCCAACAACAAGACAGAGAGTATCACCTCATAAACGTGGAGCAGAGCAGAAAGCAAGCCATGGCTCTCCATGCCACCAGGCTGCCATCAGTGTGCCTGCTGGCAGGTCCCAGATGTCACTGCCTATTGTCATAGTGGGGGTCCTTTTTCAGCCTCTGCCCAGTGGTCCTGATGTATTTTTTCATTTGTTGTGTTTGTCACAATGAGTTGGCATTACCCTCTACAACTCATCCCTCCATCCTTCTCAGCACCCACTCTGCACTCGGGAAGCTGGGAATCTTACTGGAGGACAGGAAGTGTTTGCTAACACCCCATTCAATGCACATTTTTCTAAGAGCAATGGAGGGGCTTAGGGGAAAAACATGAACTGCAGGAACTGCTCATTTCATTTCCTGTGGTTTCATAATTTTGTTGCTTACCAATTTCGAATTTCAAAAAGCTTGTGGTTTCCCTACTGCCCTCATCTGAGGGGAAGACACATTTCAGTAGCATTCTGAGCTGACATGAGATTGCAAACAAAAATAATATTATGGCAACTGGCATACTGAGCTATGTGAGAAAGAAACACAACCCCCCTCTGGCTATGTTTGGCCAGGTGAGGCAGCAAAGCAGAACCTTCAGTGTCAGCAGGTCACCTCGAGTATCTGGGAGGGATGATGTGGGTGTTCCCACACCAGGGGCAAGCGGCCCATCACTGCTGACAGATCACAGAGCATGCCCAAGCGATGGGAGACAGCAGCACAGGGAGGGGATAGGAGTGGGGGAGTGAGTACCTCTCCCTCCCCTCTTTGAGCAGGTTTCTGTCTTGCTGGGGCCAGTGCAGCCAGCGCTGCTGAAATCGAGGTGGGTGTGGGTTCTGCTCACCATCCAGTCTGGCCCATTCCCATGGGCTTGGAACTTGACCTCTGCTATGAGAGTTAAGTGGGCGACCCAGAGAGAGATTTGTCCTATTCCAGCTAACGAACAGTTCAGGGATGTCAGCAGGATGAGCCCTGCTGTCTTGGGTGGCCTTGGGTCAGGCCTGTAACAGCTCAGCCTGCTGCGATGCTCGCCCCAGCCTCAGGCCTCATGCAAGGACAGTGCTGGGACACATGGCAACGTGTCCCCAAGTGCCTCACTGGAATGATCCACAGGTCACATGGATTAGATACAGTGACAGCTGTGAACATCCTCCTCTGGACACTGCTGAGGAGGCAATTTGTGTTTCTTGAAAATAAACTTTCAGAGGTAAAGAGAAGCCTATTGGTGAGTAAAATAGTTTTGTGAGCTCGGAATTTATAGCCTGCCTCCATAAAGCTGTCCAGAATCTGTGGATCTTTCCTTCAGATACTCATGTTAAAATAATTTTCATTCTGTTAAATGAAAAGTGCTTTAGGTTTGGCAGGGTTGTGCTGCTCATGCTCTCACCACTTCATAAATAATACTTTATAATAACAGCTCAGAATAAAACAAAAAAAAAGGGGGGGGGGCGGCAAGGTCTGCGCTGAGTTCTCCTTGTCGGCTGTAAATACCTCTTGTCATGATGTCAGCCGCTCTGACAGAGGATATGCCCAAATCACTACCACATGTGGAGCCAGGGGTTGGGCTTTACCTGGACTTTCCACTTAGTGAGCAATGTGGCTCGCAGTACTGGCAACATTCACATGGCTTGGGGCTGCAGACTCCTCTCTACTTTCCAGTGAGCCAGTTACTAATATTGGACAGTACAATTTCATCAAATTCTATTTTCCCCAAACTTTTTCGTCCTCTAAATAAAAATCACTTCACACTTTCCTGAGCATCTAAGATATGATTTAATTCAAAACATGCAGTCACGGGAGCAGGAGAAGGATGAGCGCTCCTCATTCAGACAGAAACCAGAACACTGTCAAGCTGGAGCGAGACGGTCTCACCGCTGGGAAGGCACTGAAGTAAGTGTCAAGAAACAAACTTCTTGCAGCAGAAGATACATCCAACAGTTTGAGGCTTGCTGAAGCATTGCAAAATAGTCTCTGTGGCCTGAGACGCCCTGCTTGCACCCTGCAGACTTGCAGCAGGCCTTGAGAGCAGGCAGAGAGGGCTGGGGTCCTCAGTCCTTCCCACTTCATCTGGCGGGAGAGGCAGTGTCCTTGCGTTTGGAACGAGGAGGGGCTGGGCAGATAGTCAGGGGATAAACCTGGGGCACCACAGTCTCCACTGTCCCCACCACAGCCATCCCACTCTGTGCCTGCCCTGGCTCCCACTGGTCATCCTGGGAACACAGGGTGCTGAGGACCAATAATACTTTTAATAACCCTTGAAAATTGCTCACCAGCCCTTGAAGGGGCTGAATTAATGGAATCTGCTCAGACGTGGCCTGGGTGTGATGGAGCCCGAGGCGAGATCTCCAGAGCTTCGCCCTCCGCACTCGCCCTGCAGAGCAGCTGGGGTGCGGAGCACGACCGCCCTCTCTCTGCAGGGCTCAAAGAGCTTTTCCTCCCTGCATGGCTCTGCACCCATGATTCTAATTAGCCTGCTCTGTGAAGTGGTTTGGGGATGCAGCTTGTATGAAAAGCACAGTAAAACCAAGCACAGTCAAGTACTAAATAGCAGAAGGACATGTCCACATGTGGCAGCTGTTAGTCACATTGCCAGGCCCTTTGTCTGGGGGGACTCAGCCACACACGCCCAGCACTGCCACAAGGAAAGCACAGGGAGCCGAGCAGACACGAGCAAATGGTGTATTTCGGCCAAAACCTTGAGAGCTGTGTGTGATAACCCCTCGCCAACATCTCACCGCAGCAAAGTGTTTCTAGCACATGTTTGTCTGGAGGCACCGCGAGCTTTGGCCCCATGGGAAGCTGCTGCTCCCTGAGCCCCCTGAGGCTTGTGCAGGTTCTCAGGTCAATGACACTCCTGTGGGTGTTTCCTGAGTCAGGACAAGGAGACCCCGGGCTCATGGAAGGATGGCAGCTTGTCACCCAGCTACAGGCTCCGTTATCCAGCCCTGGCCCCAGCTTTTGTGTTAGTGGGAGGGAAATCTCCGAGGATTTGGCTCGGAACAGACAATGATGCCATGAGCAGAGTTTTTCTCAGTGCCAATGAGTCTAACCTAATAAAGGGGGGAAATTTCCACTGACCGCAGGGGAGCAGGATGGTTGAGATGGAAAAAAGAGGTGGAAAATTATTTATGACAGTGTAATTGCATTTGAGACAACTTGTATCCAGCCAAGATTCCACAAGAAATTTAGGAAAGAACAACTTCAGGTCAATCTGATTTGTTGTCCTGTGTGTAGGGGGGAAACTTCCCTCATGAAAATTGGACTCTGCAACCATATAAGAACTCATAATCAAAATTAATGTGGAAAATAAATTGCTGGCTGGCATCCCTGTCAGTGACAGACACTCACTGTAACTCTGCTGTCCTGAGACAGCAGCACGTCCCAGCGTGCCCAGCCCTGCCAAACTGGCATCTTCTTCTGGTTCCCTTAAAATCGGGTTTTATTGTCCCTAGGGCTGGAGGGAGGAACAAAAGGATGCCAGAGCTGTGGGCAGGGTGGCAGTGGCTGCGTAACTCTGGTGAGGCAAGAAGAGACCTGCTCACACCCTGGCCGAGGGCAGGACTCCACACTCTGCTCCCAGCCATGCCTCATCCTCGGGGGCCCCCCAGTACCCATTTGGGGGGCAGTTCTGGAGCAGTGGAGTTTCATGCCCCAGTAGATGCTGGGGCACTCTCCCTGTGGCCTCCTGGAGCTCCTGGTACCATCAGCTGCTCCCTGGCCAGCACGAGGGCTCAAACCTTGAGTAAATAATGAGTATATACTGCAGTCTGGCTCCACCTGGGCTCCTGGGCATCACACTTCCAAGCTTTTCTCTGACACCAAGGTAACCAGAAACCTTCATTTTTTCAAATACAGGTGAGACTTAATGAACTGCAAGAGCCTCTCTGGGCTTGTTTACTGGAGTCCAGAAGTTAGAGCTTTCAGAAAACCCATCAGTTCCTGGAAAACAGTTGCATTGTTGTTACAGCCAGAGGTGTTTGTTCTCTTCAGCAGAAACCTGGGGCTGCAGAGGAGTCCTCTGTGCCAGCAGGGCACTGAGAGGGCTCCAGAGCTGTTGTCTCTGCACAGAGGGATTCCTGAGTTTTAACCTGGCTTTGTTAGAGAATGTGCTGCTAATTCCAGTGGTAATTTTATTATGTGTCATTTCCCTCCATTATTTGGTTCAAAAGATGAAGACTAAACGTAGATTTTAAAATTATCCAGATTGCAGATCTTGCCTCTGGGAAAGCTTCAATCTCATCTTTTGTTTTCATTTCTGGATTTTTGCAGGTCTGCAAATGTGTTTGTTTTAATAATGCAGCTGCAGGACAGATTAAAAAAATCAAGCATTGCTGGCATTTAATATCTCTAATCCAACAGTAAGACAAGTCTGCCAACGGTTCAGTTAATGTTCAACAGCCTTTTCTGATTAAGCAAAAGGTTTGAAGTGATTATAGTTTATTTACAACAAAAGTAGACTTAAATGAGAGTTAATTCCTCTCCCTCCTCCCTCATTGGGCCAGGTGCCAGTCACCATGTGTCTGCTTTGCTCCCTCTTCAAGAGCATCCACAGAAGCCACGGCAGATGTTCCCATCAGGCTCTCCAAGAAGAGGTTCTCCTCCGGTGCCCCTGGGGCCCCAGCTCAGCCCTGGCACTGTCTCAGGTAGGAGCCTTGTTCACTTCCCTGTAGAAGGTCCAGCATTTCTTCAGCTGATATTGCAGGAGGAAAATTTAATTTCAAGCACCAACAAGTTATATTTTCCTTACTGTTAATCAAATAACCTTGAAAAGCAAGAGGCCACTGTGATGAGCAGTGGCAGCAGGCCCTGGAGCTGGAGTATCATGTCCCACCATGGCCCTATAATTCAGAGTGACAGCAAGAAGGGAAAAAAACAGAAAGAACAGGTGAGTGCTAGAAAAGAGGAGGCAAAATTCACTCCCAAGAGATGCAAAAGCTAAGAGGATTTTAAAAAAATATTAAGTGGATTTTGATTTGTTTTGTGGGCAAAATATTTCCAATAGAAACTTGTAAATGGGTTTGTTTGTTTGTTTTCAGTAGACATCAACATTTGCCATTGTATAAAAAAAGGCTGGAGCAGCAGCATCCAGGGGTTCTTCCCAATAACTCACCTGGGACTCCCTGACGCTGCCCGGCCCTGCCGGCTCCTGGCTCCACCTTCAACACCTGCCACAGGTGCAAGGCACAGCTGGGGGCTGTAACAAGGTCATTATTTAGACACTAATGGCACTTGCTGGGCACACAGTGGTGGGCACTTGCTGATAATGGGGCTGGTGCTTGCTGGGAACAGACTACTCTCAGCCAGGAACACCCTTCCAAAAGCATCTTCTCCCTGGT
Organism: Oreocharis arfaki; assembly: GCA_013398015.1. NCBI lineage: Eukaryota > Metazoa > Chordata > Aves > Passeriformes > Paramythiidae > Oreocharis > Oreocharis arfaki. The sequence goes on from VZRR01003252.1 coordinate 6,409, forward strand.
GGGCAGGTGCATTTTCATGTTGTGAACCTGGCGAGTCTCAGACCTCCCTTGAGCACCTGCAGAGGGTGCGGGGGGAGATGGGGACACAAGCTCTCTGATGTCCTGGGGCCAAGAGTCTCTGGCTTCCCCCCACTTGCACAAATACATGTGAAGACCTTTCTGGTCCCTGTTGAACACTCATCCCCCCTGCGCACGGAGTGCCTATTTGTCACTTTCATGGCATCATTTCCCTGTCAATTGGAAGTAATTTTCCTATAAAAATGTAAAATTGCTTCTCCAAACGAGCCATCAAGCACACGCCGCTTGCCAGTGTGGTGAAATGCTTCGAGTGCAACTCGGCGCTGGGGTCACCAGGGTGCTGCCTCGGGGGGGATTTGGCATTTCCCAGCAGCAGCAGCAGCTCAATGGACACAATGAGGCCAGTGGGCCCCAGGGCCAGCACCAGGCACTGACCCTGTCCCTACCTACCAGATCAATGGAGGCCCCAGCTCTCACCGGCAGGGAGTGCAAGGAAGAAAGACACAAAAGCTTCAGAGAGTGAATAAACTCAATTAGATCACTGTAATTGCAACAAGAATTAGTGTGGGGGTCGGGCACATGTGCCGGCACAGAGCAGTAATTAAAAGTGCCATGTTTGCTGTGCTGGGGAGGAGGCCTGCTGGGTCCCAGCAGTGCCCTTTGAAAAGCTCCATGATAGAGCTTCGAGCCTGGATAAATACAAATGTCAGTGCCTCACAGCCTGTGGGGGGACTCTCAATCCACAGCTCAGTGGGAGAATCCCCTGCTTTACATTCCCATCAGTTGGGCTAATTTCAGAGTCAGGCTTTGATGTGCTTTGGGGAGCCCTGTGTGCTACACACTTTCCCAGCGAGGCATCCTCTCCCTTTCTCAAATGCTTTATTAATTTTCTCCTGTGGTTTTTTTTATCCTCCCTTTCTCTTGGGCCTGCCCGCAAGTTCTCTTTTGTACTCACCCAGCAGGGTCCATAGCAGAGAATTTATATAATTCTGAAATATATATAAAGAAAGGATAAAAGAGGAGATGGAGGAACCTGTAGAGACCAGAGTGACAATCTGTCCTGGGAGCAAGGATTGTCCCCTTCCTCTGGCTGCTGGCCCCATGTGGCCCCAGCACTGATAGCACCAGTTTCCCAGCTGCATCTGGAGCTGCGCCTCCCCACCTCTGCCATCAGCATGGGGACAAATCAGTATGATCCCCCGAAGAACAGCAAAGGTGACAGTGGGCTGTTGAACAGGGCTCTCCACAGCAGCTGTGTAGTGGGAAGGATGGAGCAACTAGTCAGGGTCCCTCTGGGCTACCTGCCCACAGCCACTGCGAAGGGCAGTGGTGCCACCAGCGTGGGCACAGCACCTGCCAGGCACTGGCAGGCCAGGCTGTGACATGCAAGTAGTGGCACTGCCATGGCACGGAGTGCTCCTGGCGCTGCCAGATGCAGGATCCTCACAGCCCTCAGTCCCCTCCCTGAGGCACAATGGCAGCACTGGTTGTGCCTGGCACACGGCCCTGCCCACACTGATATGATACTTGGAGGTTCCCTTGCCCCTGCAGCATCCCTAGTGCTCACTGGGAGCAGCCAGCACCCACCGGGCACTGTAGCTGGGGCACTGGGAGCATCACTGCTGGGGTGTGCAGCCTCCCCTCCATATCCCTCCATGAAACTCCAGCCTCCTCTGCCCCATCGCTTTCCCCTCACCTGCCCCCCTCATCCCACCCTGGGATGCTGCTGCACGATGGTGACGCCCACACACCACAGTGTGCAGCCCAGGCTGCCCAACTCCTCTGAAGCTGGCATCCAGCTCCCTTCCTGTTTTTTATTATCAACTGAAATTGGCATGAAGGGGATTCTCTCCCCACATCCCGTTGGCACAAAAAAGGCTCAAAAACCAGCAAAACCATTGTTTGTGCTTGAAGGGCGGGGACCAGGGTGAGGAGAACAGCATGTTTAGAGCCCAGAGCTAGGAACCATAAGAGCATCTGGAACAGTTAGTGGGACAGGGGCGTTACAATTAAATAAAAATGGGCGATTACAGAACCATTCTCTGGCTCTGACACACACAAGAGCAGTTTCAGCACATGCCTGAGCACGCAGTTAGAGGGGATTCCTCTCCTACAGGCCCAGAATAAATGGAGTTTTCATCAGGAAAGGCTGAGGCTGGTGCAACTACCGTGCATGGAACAGAGGAGCATGGCTGCCCTTTGCCAGTACATGGTGCAGAGGCATCTCCCACTGGAGGCGACGCGTGACTCCAGTGAAATGAGGCAGAGAGGCCCCGGGGGAGCCAGAGCATGACGGTGGTTTCCACTGACCACAGCCACTGCCACAGCCTGCTCCCCACACATGGTGGGGAGGCTCCCGCACCTGCCAAGCTCCCCAGCCCCTTTGAGGGCACAGGATGTTCAACCTTGGCTGTCAGTCTGCAGTTGGAATGGAGATTCTGAGCCAGCTTTCTCTTTTAACAAGTTCCTGAGGAGCATTTGTGCCCTGTCCCTCCAGTTCCTGCTGTTTGGAGGGAAACTGGCAGGGCTGGACAGCACAGCATTTGCAGATATACAAGTCCTGCAGAAAAAATCCTACTGTTCAAGGACCTCAGACCCATCTCCTCAAATGTGCTGTTTTCATTAAAACAGTGAAATTGGATTTCAAAAAACCCAGGCTTGGACAGTGGCCCTTGATTTGGGCCTGAGGAACAAGATCCAGAAGCAAAACAAAGGCTGTTTCCACAATGGTTGAAGGGAAAGGGAACCGGTCCAATTGCAAAACTTGGATCCTGGCATTGAGGGAGTCTTTGTGTGCGAGACCTGTGGCAATGGATGGCAGTGACTTCGGGAAATTCAATACTCCCCTAGCTCATAAACAGAAAACAAGGAAAATAAACTTGGGCAGATGGGAGGAAGCAGAGAGCCAAGCTGTGGATTTCTGCTGGGCTGGAAAAGAGCCTGGCTGTCCCCAGATGCGGGTCCTGGCCTCGATGGCTACCGAGGCCATGCCAGAGTACTTGGGGCTGCGGTGCCAGGCACTGGGCAGTGGGCACTGAGCTGGGCACCTGTAGGAGGCAGCAGCGACCCCTCTGCCATGGGCACTGGGTGGGAGGAGAGGCCACAGGGAGTCAGGGTAGGAGAGATGTGTGGGAGTAGCATGGCAGGAGCCCTGTGCCGCCAGACAGGAGCAGGGATGGTGGCAATGCCGGTGCCCATTACAGCTTGCCCCAGGGCATAGTAGAGAGGACAATGGCAGATTGCCTTGTGCCATTTCTTCTGAAAGCTGGAAACACTTGGCCACGGCAGAAACAGGGGTGGGATGACCACTTGAAAAGAAGAGAAGTTTCTCTGCCAACCTCCTCCCCGCATACACTGGTGCATGGTGGTGCCACTGGATCCCTCTTGCAAACGCTCCACTTGTGCAACGTCCTGGGGCAGCACAATGTCTTGGCATTTCCACCTCCTCCTGCTTGCTTCCAGCTCTTCAGTGGAGGAGATCTAGGATCCATGTACAGTGCCTGGGTTGGGAAGCAGAGCCTGTTTGCCTTAAACCACTCACCGTCATTGCTGTGTGGCAGAGGAGCAGCCCCACTGCACACACCAGGCAAGGACATGATGACTGGGGATGCAACAAGAGCAGGGAAGGGCTGTGATGGGATGAGGACAGCAGTTAAAGGTTCAGTGAAAGAAATTACTTTTGAAAAAAGCTTTTGAGAAACAGAGCTGATGACTCCATGCAGCCCCAAATCCACTGCCAGATGATGCCAGTTCTTGTTCAGAAACCCAAGAGCTAACTCTTGCCCACAGACAAGAGGAACCAGTATTTAGACCGTTTATGGGCCACAGAGGGTCAGCAGAGATATAAAGTCTGTGGATTCATTTAATTCCCTCAGTACCACAACTCCACATTTGCAATTACAGATTCATGGAGCTCACCATCGTGCCTGCCACCAAGCACTGCCTGTAACCCCTCTGTGGCCCTGGAGCCAAGCTGGCTGCCCCCACGCCACGCCAGGCACCAGCCTTGTTTGCACCCCAGGGGGACAGCATGACACAAAATCTTCCCCAAAATCTGGTATGGGGACACTCAAGTGTCCCAAGTTACCCAGCCAGCTCCACAAGAGCGTGTGTGTGCGTGCGCGCGCGTGTGTGTGTGAGTGTAGGAAAATCTATGGAATTTTTATGATCAATTGTCTTTCTTTTGGCTCAGGAAGAGAAGCAGCATCCTCCCCCTCAATTCGGGCAATTATCCTTGGTTATTTCAAGTTTTAAACTCCTGGCTTGTAACAAAAAAGCAACCAAGAGTGGAGCAGGGTGGCTGAGCTGCATGCGCTGGGACACAGCACCAACGCCTGTGCAGCACCGGTCCGGCATCGCCAAAGCAGAGGAGCAGGGTCTGGGCAGTGCCAGCACCACTGCCCTAGACCCCAACCTGCCCCTGTGTCTGCAGCACCAGGGCCAAGGGGCAGGACCTGCCCAGCCCAGTGCTCTGACTGTCCCTGCAATGAGGAAGCCTTTGCCTGCACAAACAAGCACAAACCAGACTAAAGAAATCCAAGCCAGCCACCTACTGCTGCTCCCTGGAAATTCAGAGCAGCATCATGCCTAACCTTCCTTTCTGACACAGAATCACATGAGAAATACTAGAGATAAAATACAGTGGGTACTTTGCTGGAGAAAAAAAGATCATAAATCAGCATGAGAAGCACACTTGAATTTTAGAGGAATATGTCAGATACACTGTCCAGCCATTAAATTTCACAGGTTCAGTTTAAGAACTTCAGGAGATTGCTGGCATTGCCTGAAAGGGAGAAGAAAATTATAAACACATGCTGGGGGCTCTGAGTGAGACACAAAAATCTGGAGGATAATCCTTATTGCTATCCAAGATATATCCAAATAGGCACAATAAAGAATTCCATTCACCTGCCTGGAGGATGGCTGACCAAAACCTCTAATGCCAGCAAGATTAAAGACCTTTCTTCAGAGGGAATGGATCAGGTGTTTGTTGATGGCCTCAGGTTTGCTTTGGCCTCGTCTGGCCCTTCCCAGCCCCAGCTGATCCCCTCCTGTGCCACTAGTCTGCAATGTTGCGCAGTCCATCCTGCCAGCCGAGCAGCTGAGCTTGATGCCCATCTTGTACCCTCTCAGAGAACCCAGGCATGCTGCTGTGCTGTCTCCCCGTGCCAGAGGATGCGGACACAGGGCGCAGCAAAACCCGTCACTGTGCAGTTGGGTCTGGCCTGTGGGACAAGGGTGTGTGGGAAACAGGGACCATCACTTTGTGTGGTGGTTTTGGTAAGGCAGAGGAAGATATGCTGTATGCCAGGGGATGCAGAGAAAGTGAGGAGACAGAGTCACAGTACTTTTGGACATCTCTAGGCATAAAACTGGGCCTTTGGGAAGGCAGAGGGAGGTAAGAACCAGGGAGGATGAGGCCATGCTGGTTCCTGGGACACGCTGTCCTTCAGACATTCTCTCAATGCTCTCCTGCCCAGCCTCAGGCACAGGTGATGCTGAATGTCCATGTGGAGCACCAGCACATGGGATGATGTACCAGAGGAGCTCCAGGACACAGGATGACGTACCAGTAGAGCTCCATGATGCAGGATGGTGTACCACGTGAGCACCAAGATGTGGGATGCTGTACTGTGGGAGTGCCAGGATGCAGCTCTGGAAATGTGTCCAAGAGCTCTGCAGATCCAAACTCCCAGGAATAAGGATCTTGAATGGAGGGGTGTCATATGGACGTGTAGCACTGGGAGCTCAGGGGTATCTATGTACACACAGTGGGAAAGCCAAGAGGCACCATCGGCAGGGACTGTAGAGCTGGGAGACTCTGGATCCAAGGACATTGTTACTATACTTCAGATTGTATAAATAACTCTCTGAATAAAACCACATGTGGCCACATTCTGTTTCCCATCCCTCTTCTCTGCCGGCAGCATACAGGCTCTTGCAACACTTGTTTACTGGGGAGACTGTATATAAAGCGAAAATAATTTGCCGGGTCTTATGTTTTCACTTTAATTCTCAGTGTATAAAAAAAACCTGTGAATTTGCTAATGGGCTTTGAAAATGTATTTTTAAAGCAAGGGCAGCATGACTCGGTGAGTTGGTACAAAGGATTACAGAAGGAACAAGGTTTGCTAGGAAAATTATTCCCTTGAGAAAATCTGTAACAGCTGAAAGGCCAAAGCCTTCTTCTTTCCAAGAAAATAAACACATTTCTGCATCCAAAATCAAGCTTCATCTCAGGTATGGAGTGAGCTTGTTTGTTCTCTTGTGTTTATGTGCTTCCCATAGCTTTGGTGTTCAATTTGACATTTCAAGGCCAAACATACGCTCCATTCTCTTCCCAAAGGAAGATTTCTATTGTGTCTTTAAAGCACACTTTTGGACAGAGATAAATGGCGACGAGCTTCAGGAGCGTCAGAGCCAGATGGTAAACTGAGATTCCTTTGTATGTTTCTCTATTTCACTTCAGAGTTGATCTTGCATAAAAATATTTTTTTAGCATTAGCTCTGACTTGCAGACTGGAGGGAATCTCTGGAGCAAGAGGATTTGCAAACAGTCTGCTCAAACAGGGGCCACAAACCCTCGTCTCGCTCTTTCCTGGTCATTATAATCCACATGCTTTGGGAGTTTTGTACCCAGGAACAATTCAGAGCATTTGATTTGCTGCAGTTTTCTGTTAAACGATGACCACGTTCAGGGCAGCAGCCCCTCCTGTCACTGGAAATGGGGGAATTGGTGCGAGCCTTGCACTTCTCCAGGTAGTGAATTGTTATTCCTTACTCACAGCCTAAACCTCCTGGGGAATGGTCCCTGAAATTCTCCACAAACATTTGCCAATTCTTCCTCCAACAGCCAGAAATATCTTGACATGTGGGAAGGCAATAAGTAGCGATCAGATTTACAATTTTACAATTGAATTTTACAAGGCCTGCTGGGGAAATACCCGTGTCCTCTCCCATTATTCCTGCAGTTGCTGTCCCTCTGTGGGGACTCTGTCTTTCCCAGCTAGGGGATATGGTGCTTGCAGCTCTGTGCAGGGTCACAATAATCCAGCATATCTCCTGCCTCCAGGTAATTTTCACTGTTTTACCCCTTTCCATCTCCATGTGTCCTGTGAGCAGTGTGGGGAACACGCTGGATTTTCTGCATCATGTTAATCAGAACCAGACGTGACTGCTGCCCCTTGGGCTGGTGGGAGAGTAGGAGTTAACCCATCCTGAAGGATGAGGCTATAATTGCCACTAGGCTCCCAAGATGAATGAGCTTTTAAGGACTGCCAATTTCTGAATGGAGGCAGGGGGACCAACAACAGCACCAACTTAATAACCAGCAGCCAGCAGCAAGAGCACATATGGAAGCAGCGTGGTTCAGCTGGAAATAAACCCTGGAGGTGTCAGAGCAGTGGATAAGGGCTCTGCTGGCAGCATGGAGGTGGAAAAGATGAAATTCTGGCTGCTGGAGAAACAAACAAGCCTGCCAAGCTGGACGTGCGTGTGAGCCTTGCTTCCCTGTTCCAGCCTGGGAACCTGGAGCTGTGGCACTGGGGTTGACTCAGAGGCTGGCGGGCTGGAGAGGCTATCCCAGGCTGTTGCAAAACAGCTGCCAGCTCACAGCTCCCACCAGGACACATCTCTGGCTGGGACTTGGATCATTTTAACTCAGCTGAGAAGCAGCAGAGAAAACCAGCAAACCAGGAGCAGAGTTTGGCCTCAGGAGACCACGGGAAGGCAACACACCCTGGGACCCCACAGAGCAGCACCTGCAAGGGCCATGGGCAGGGGCTGGGCAAAGACTGGGGGCTGCTCCTGCAAGTTCTGGTGGGGCCACCAAGGGGCACCTGCTCTTCCACCATTCGACACTGCCACCTCTGCACCAGGCCCTGTGGCACAGAGGGATACAGGGGACCTGCTGTGGCATTGGTCCTGACTCCAAGCAGCTCTCGGAGACCTGCGCAGCAGCGAACACATTCAGAGTGTTGTACATCACCCTGCAGGCAGCTCCCTGAGCAAGGACAGCAGGACATGGAGGAGCCACAGCTACGCTTAGACATCTGGTTCTGTGCATTCCTATATTGTAATAAAATAAGTCTTCCCACAGATTTCACATCATCTTTGTCTGGGCATCACTGAACTGTGAAAAGAGAAACTTTTTTTGTGGTTTTCAGATGAACAAAGAGGCAATCTTCATCTGGAGAGGTGTCCTGGCAGCCTCCTGTGCTCCGAGGCTGCATCTTGTGCTGTCAATGCAGCCCCATGTCCTGGGACAACTGCCTGGCCAGCAGCACCCAAACTGCAGAGCCTGGTGGGACTGTGAGAGAACCTCACTGTAGCCCACAAAGACCAGGAACAATAGCTCCCAAACAGAAAGAGGTACCAGAAACACACCTGCAATCTGGATCCCAACATTTTCACCCCTGTTCAAGTGAAAGGGCAACAAAGAACATAAAACAACTGCTAAAAGACTCACAGTCACAATGACGTCCAGGGAGGACCATTCCCTGCAGCTCACCCAGGCCTCCACAGAAACAGCCTCAGCATCTCCCAGCATGGGCACAGAGACAAAAAATGCATTTTCCCTGGAAAAGATATACCTGTTGGAGGTGGCTCAGCAGAAGGAGTGGGCATAGAAACCCATGGAAAATTAACAGTAAAAACCCATGGAAAATTAACAAAGCCGAAGCAAGCTGGATTAGATCATGCTTTGCATGGAGCATGGAGCTGTCTTCATTCCCTGGCAGCAGCCCTGAAGCCGTGCAGTCCCACACCCGCACCCGTGGGCTCCTCCCAGCACTGCTGCTGCACAGTGACTGCTCTGGGGCTGTTTACCTTTGATCGTGGCCTCCACCCATCCTGCTGTGAAGTGCTTGAGTGGGCTCTCTGGCCTGCCTGTCATCCTGTGATGACAAGAACTTCTGTAGCACCAACAGAACTGTGAAGAGAGTCCCCTTCTCTTCAGCTGGCCAACGCAGCCTGTAACCCATCAGCCCACTGTGTTTATTCAGAGTAGGCATGTTTAAGAGACTCTGGGCTTTATCTTAAGTCTCCCACTCAAGCAGAGGAGAAAGGCTCATGGGGCTGTTGAAGGTCAGGGGAACATTTGGCTCCAGCCACCCCTTGCAGATGATAAATGGCTGCTGGGGGAATGTAGGCAAATGGGACAGACTTGGCTGTAAATCTCAGGGGACAAAGTGGTTTCAATGGAACCTGAGCATTTTGAGGAGGGGAATGTGGCCCCCACTTCCGAGCCTCCTCCTCCCCAGGGCTCCTTGCCCCTGTTCCCTGGTACATACTTGCATGTGTCCCCATGGATCAGAGCAGGGAGACCCCAACTATAAGTCTTCAGTAGCCATTTTTCAGTGGGACTAAATTACATTTAGTCCATGACTTAGCAGTCTGTTTGGGAAAAGGGATTTCATTCCTTTGCTTCTTCTTGTCAGAATGGATTTGCTGATCCCAAACATGTTCCTCACACTTTATTTAGGGCTTAGTATGCATCATTTACATTGCTGAGCTGTCACCAGCCTGTCTGCGTGGTACAGGCAGGCAGGCAATGCACTTCCCTGCCCTCTTGCTCTCCTCCCAGATGTGGAGCTGGCAGAATAAGGCAGTTAGGAGATCACTTGTCTGATACCATTTTCCTTTTTGAGGGTTATCCCACTCTGTGCAGGGGCCAGGCAGGCCCAGCACAGATAGACATCTTCCCTCAGCTACATTCCCAGGAACAAGCCACCTGGAACAGGCAGTTTTGTGGGACAAGATTTGATTTTCTTATTAAGGGATGCTGAGTGATGGCTCTTGAGCCCAGCAGCTTTGCCTCTGCCTATATCATGACAGGAAGTTCCCCAATACCTGCAGTGCTCACTGGGTGGATCACATCTGCAGCAGTGTCAATATTCTTCCCTGAGTTACAGGCCACATTTGTTCCCTCACAGCCCCTGCTGCACACTGCAATGGGATCTGCCTCCTCACCCAGTACCCAGTACGAGAAAGGGGCAGAGATCCTAAACTCCTCTTGTTCCAGAGCTGCTTTCTACCCAAAAGGAATCCATGGCTTCTTGTAGGACTCCAGGAACTGATCTGCTGACCTCTGGGAGCTCTGTAAGAAAAAGAAACAGTGGCATTACATGTCAGATCCCTGATGATCACACAGGAGGGGAAACACACGCAGAACTTCTGTTCTGTCCCATATGAACACTTTGTCTGATGTACTAAAAGCTGGATGGAGCATAAAAATGGAATTTATTAAAATTAATGGTTGCAGATGTCATCCTGCATTGAGCCAGAAAGTTTTCCTACATGCAAAGAGTAGAATTTGTGCTTCCCAAAGCATGTAGTTTTGCCTGCTACTGCCCAGGAAGGATGGGCCTGTCCTGGACTTCTGATCTCAAAAGTAAAGAACAAACAGCACCATCTTGTCACAATGCCAGGACCTATCCAGCAAGATTTCAGAAAGGCAATATATACTGTTCCAATTAATTGACTGAACACTGTTTCTTTCCAGGTGAATACCAAAACCAAAGTTACCTGTGGATGTGACTATAACAGCAGTTGTTACTGTGTAGCATTTGCCCTGTAGTTCAGAACCACTCACTGATGAAAGGAAAGGAACATCAGGCTGGTTGACTAGCGGGTGCTGACACCAGTGGGCCTCAAAAGGAACAAGCTAAACTGGCAAGGGTCTCCCTCCAAAAGGCACACCTCTCTGAAGCTTTCTGAGTGAGGATCCCAAATCAGAGCCTCGGGACCTGTGAGGAGGGGGACATGTGCAGGCTGCCCTCTGTCCTTGGGCAGAGATGAGGATCCTTGTCCCTGCTGCTCCTTGGCCAAGGTCCCCTCCAGCCCCAGCAGATGCTCAGTGGGAGCTGGCTCTCATTTCATGGGATTCCTGGAGCAGAGAGAAGGGCTCAGCACTCTGGGCCAGAGCTGGGCTCCCCACCCATACCCACTTATTTTAGCCCATGATTGCCCGGCTCCTGATAACTGGATTATCTTTGTCTGCTGTTAAATATACATTGAAGTCCAGCATGTTTCGCCTGGGTCGCAGCCCTTGGCGCTTCGTGGGGCTGTGCACAGTGGGAGGCTGGAGCCCGGGCTCCCGGCACACACTGGGGCACCTGGCAGCTTTCATCACACGTGGCGGTACATGCAGAGCCTGTTGAAAACAACGGCTTGTAAATGCAAAGCTCCATCTCCAGTTACTGCTCCCCTGCATCATCCAGTCCCCTGCTCTCCATGAGATATGTTCCAAATGATAGCATTTGTCTTTAATACATGGGCACTACATAAACTGCCTCCAATAGGAAACCTGGGGGTTCTAAGTAAAACCTGATGTTTCCATTTCATTATAATGCAATTGCTCTGAGATGTATTCCAACCCATCCTCCTTTTAATATCAGCTGAAGGTGTGCAGTGGGTTTGTATTGCTATTTATGAAATTCATATTGCTAGGCCTTATCTATTTCAGATCGCCCAACTGTCTCTGTGTCTGTATCAGCTTGACCCAAAACAAGGATGTTCTTTTGCCATAGTCACTGGCATCACCAACGTTCAGGAAGGATAAAGGGCAAAGCTCCTTCCATGGCCACAAAGTATCTGAATGTAGATATGAGATTCTTTAGTGAAATACTTCCTCGGAATACCTTCTGTGATGCTTCCTTTTAAGGCCAAATCTGTCTTTACTGATCCATACTCTAAAAAGGAATCTCTAATGCAGAATGAGTTTCCATGTATCAGAGCAGGCTTGCTGCCACACTCCTGCATGTGCTGTAAACCTGAGGAACAAACTGGCTTGTGCCAGGCTGCAACATTTGGGGTCTTCGGGCTTCCTTGTGTGCCCCTTGTATGCCTCTGGTGTCAAACACACTGATCTGTGTGCACAGCTTGGACCTTGACATGTTTCAGCAGAGAAATGCTTTACAGGTAAATGATGATTTCTCATCCACTTGGCAGACACCTGTCACAGCATCGCTTTAACACTGAGCTCATAGAGCACAAAACCCACCCAGAGGATAGCAAAGTGTCACAGCTAGGAGCATGTGTGTTTGATTCAAACAGATGTAAACCATGCACTGAGCGATCCCTTGAGTCCAGGGCTTATGTTCCACCCTTCTGTCATGTCCTGGTGCTGCAACACCCAGGCATTTCTAACAAAAGCGTTGGATAATCTCTGCCCCGTGAGAGCTGTTCCACTGTATCTCTTGTGACAGGAGAGGGGAAGCAGAACTCTGCTTTGTCCCCTGCTCATCTTTGCAGAGATCCCTGTTCTGACTCAACCTCAATAGGGAATGAAAATCCCTCAAATAACCTCAAAAGATTTAGAAATCATGCTCAGGGAGGCACCATCAGTTTGTGTCACTGCTGGAGAGAGAAGGTATTACCTGAAGTTGTACAGTCATGAAGAACTGGATGAGAACAAATATGTATTGCAGCTGGATTTCTCTGCTCCCTGCTTTTCCACGGCTATTAAAAAAACACCACCACAGAGGGTAAATGACGGAAACCACAGCACTATTAGCTGAACTCTCCAGCCTCAAAACTGTGTCATTTGGGAAGGACAAGCTCCATGTGCGGGGCTGGCATGCAGGCCAGTGGCCTGCGGGGACCCCGCCGCACACTGACTCACAGGCTGGCTGCTTTCATGAACTCTGGTGAGAACCTGAGTTTAGCTCATAGCAAATGCCTTTTGGGGATGGAAAAAAATAAAAAAAAGAAAGAGAGACTGACCCATTTGAGTTCCATCTGTTGGGGTTTATAACAGTTCTCCTTATAATTGCCAACAGACAATGTGAATTGCAATTAGCTAATTGCTTGCTAACTTTGCGTTCTAATAATAGTCATGTTCCAGAGTTATACAAGTTTGGAGGCTGCTGCTGTTCCCTTGCAACTGGCAATAATAAATAATATCATATTCCCTCAGCTTTGCAATTTCTTCCAAGTTTCATCCGCATGCAAATTGCTCCAGCATGTCCTAATCCCTGACAGGATGGCAGAGGCATCAACAGCATTTATTTGTAGTTCCCTGCACTGGGAGGGTTCGGCACATGCATGAGGATGTGGCACCAGGAAGCTGTGCCTCCCGTGTGCCACTTGTCCCTGTTGCAGGGCCAGCGCAGCAGGGCCAGGAGGTGCTTCTCATCGTGGCAGGGTGGCAGGACTAGTGTCTGCATCCCTGGAAATCCAGCCCCCCTGTCAGCATGTGCTTGGTTAGAGCTTTTTGGAGGTTTTGGGTTTTGTTTGGATTTTCGCCTTCCCATTGCAGGATCGGATGTGGCCCTGGCCCCTGTAGTGACATGTTTTATTACCAGTAGCTTCAATAATGTCAGCACAGACCCAGACTGGAGCTTTCAGAAACGCAGCCTCTCCAGCAGCAGAACAAGCTGTATAGTGTCACCACTGCAGTGATAAGGGGGGGCTAGAGCCCAGTGGGGTTCCCAGGGAGAACAGGGGTCAAGTTGGGTGCAGAGCTCCAGCATCCACTGGATGGGGGGCACAGAGACCTCCCCTCCACATGAGTGAATTTTTCAGCACCGCTCTCTGGGCTGTCTGACCACCAGCTCATTACTGCCATGCAGATGCGGCTAATTGAGAAGTAGAGCAACAGCCTGATCCAACAGAGTCAAGGCCAATGAAATGAACATCATTCCCTGGCGCATGAGGAACTACTGAACATGGAGCTGCCAGCAGGCTGACATCTCCAGAACTTACAGACTAATCTCATTAAACCCGACTAAGAAGCCTTCCAGAGCTGGGAGAGCCGTGTCAAACCAAAAGCTGGGGTGGATTATTCACCTCTGGGGTTTTTCCACATGCCTGGTTCCCTGTCTTCCCACACCACAGGCAGGGGGGTGTGGGACCCCAGCTGCCAGGCGTGATGCAGCACAGGATGCGGGGCATCTGCCCAAACCCCACTGTGCCAGGGCTCAGCCCACATGAGCTCTTGGCTTCCCAGATGGGGCACAGGGTCTCCTGTTCAGGTTCCTCATGAGCAGAACTTCCTGTCACTGCCTCAGGTGCCCTCCCACCCCTGCTTCCAGCAGACCAGCTGTGGGCTTCTTGGTTCCAGAGCTGCTTCAGGCTGCTTCTCCTCCGAGCACAACCATACCAACTTTCTCATCCCTAACTTCTCCTCTCTCCTGCTCCTGCCATCTGACTCACAAGTAGATTTATGAAGTTTAAAAGCACTCCTTGTGCAAGCTACACTCCATAGCCTCGTCTTCCTACTCACACAACCTGCTCTCACTCCCTTCCCTGGGGTTTGGGCAGAGGTGCCAGAACTGTACCATGAAAGGGAGTTCTCCTTGGCAAAGCCACAACAAGAGCTCTCCCTCACAGCAACTGAAGACTGCTGTCCTCTCCCCATGGCTCAGGTGCACAGGGCAGGAGGAGGTGGCTCTTGCTCAAACCAAACAGTGAGACACAAGGAGCTGGAGGAATCCAGCCAAAGGAACAGCTTTGCTCACTTCTGCTTTGGTTTCATCTGTGAATGTTTTCTCTCAGCATTGGTTGATGGGTTTCAGACTGAGGGAATGTTAGGAAACGAAAGGGAGAAGGGCTGTGACGCATTGCATGATGTGCCAAGGACCAGTGGTGACGCATGGCAGCTGGCAGGACTCTGGTGTGCACCTCACCTTTGCTGCCCCCACAGGACCTGCCACCCTCACCCCAGCTGTCCCAGCATACCCACAGCTACTCAGCACCAGCTGCAGCTTCTCTGCTCACACCAGCAGCTGGAGACCATCACCTACTGCCCTGATGACTGTTCCTTCCAAAGGGAGACAACTCCCTTTGTGGAGATGACTGGGCAGGGCACACGGTCAGTGGCTCCTGTTGCTCACACTGTCTGAGTGAGCTGTGTCCTGTCCTGGCTGTTGGGAGTGTGGAGCTGCTGCAGCCTCACAGGCCATGCTAAAGGCTGCGTTGGTGTGGGCCTCTGGGGACCCCAGAGGGTCCTCTGTCACCCCAGAGCCAAATGAGATTGAACGTAGGATTGAAGCAATGCCTGAGCCAGTCTGCCTCTCCAGCACAGACTCTGGCTTGTCTGGAAGTCACATCTTGTGGCTTCCCATATGAGTCCAGTGGCTTTTCATCCTTGCCCTACACTCCATGTACAGTGAGGCAGCAGGTTTTGGCTGTTGGAAAGAAGCTTTGGGCTGTTCAGTGGAACTTAGGAAATTCCTCTTTTTTCTTGAATTTTAACTTGCTTCAGGATTTACCTTGCATGGTATACGGTGATTGCAAAATGCCTGGGATGGGAGAGAGACAGGACCTTCCCTGGGTTCAGATTCTTGTTATGAAACGGTTCTGTGCTGTTGGCACCCTGGCATCCAGGAGTGGCTATGTGCTGGAAAGATGAACCTGCCTTGTTGCCCTGTACTCCCACCACTTCCCCAGGTACCAGCACCTCCCCACACATCAAAACATACAGAAATACTAAGCATCTATTTTATTTCCCAACAAAGCACTCTGAGATTCAGTTCCCCTCTGTTCCCCAGTGTACCACAGCCGCCTCTTCTATAGGGCTGACACGGGATGGCTCCTTGTTCTCCCTGGTCCTTTTCTCCACAGCCCAGTCTCTAGACTGCTTGGGGAAGGCAGAATGAAGAACATCAAGCCAGTAAGTCTCCTAACCATTCTGGTATATGAGGAACGAATCCAAGAGCCTTTGCACACTATTAATGTTTTCCAGTTCCTAAAAAAGCAAACGATCTCCTCCCGCTCCCATAAATTCAACCTCTCTCTTCAGCTTCTCCCCCCATGTTTGAACTGGAGTTTTATTAAAACCTACAAAATGCAGTTTTGTTCTTAACTGAATCCTAAACAACTGTACTAGATGGAGAAGAAACATTTGGTGCTGTCAGCTTTAGAGCATTTTTGCGTGTAGCCCATGTTCACTTGTCAGCCAGGGACCACCCTCAGCCCCACACTGAGCCCAACAGGACCTTTGCTCTGCTCCCCTGAGGTTGGGAGATAAATTCAAGCCGGCCAAACCTCACGGCCTCATGTCCAAGAGCACCTAGCAATGATCCATACAGGGAGTAGCAAAAGGGATGTTCCCCTGGATACAGCATGGTCCTGCTGGCATTTCACCCTCTGTGGAGGCCACTGGGCCTAAGGCACAATGGACTAAGAGAGTCCATTGACGGGACAGCCCCTGGGAGATTCACTCCGTAGTTAGGGAGAGAAAGGCCTCTCCCAGGCTGCTTTGTTCCATCATGTTGATGTACCCCAGCTCTGCTTCCCCGCTTGGCTCGCTGGCCTCCCTGCCCCCTTTCTACCTTCTCTAGAAGGTTCTCCTATTTCCCTGTTCCCCCCACTGGCCCTCGCTCCCTCACCACTCCTCAGAGTTCCCCATTGGCTCCCGTNCATACGAAGACCCTTCCCGACTCTTTGTCGTTGACTTATTGAAGCAGCTATCCACTCCAACAGCCCTCCTGTGCCACACCATCGCCAATACCTGCAGCTTGCCAGTGGCCTTGGGGACAAGCTGTACTAGGCAGCTGCCATGCCCTGGCAGCTTTCCTGCCACCCCCTCTCCTGCTCTGAGTGGAGAGACTTCTGCTACAAACTCTCTGCCTGTCCCCTTGGCATGCCCAGCCAGTGCCACTGCTGGGGGATCTCCCCAAAAACAAAGTTAACCTGGAAGCTAGATGAGAAGATGGGCAGAGCCACTTACTTTCCATTGTTGGTCCCAGTCAGAGAGGAACACTGGACAGATCTCCTAATTTCTCCATGCTGCTGTAGCTGGGAAAGTCCAAGCCAACAACCTGACACTTGGCTGGGTATAAGTGCAGCATGGAGTGTTTTCAAGACTCCACAGACAGCCCTGGAGCTGTCAGCTATGGAAAATAAACTTCTGTGCTATTTATGGATATCTGTTTAGCTCTGATTCAGGAGTGGAAGGCTGCAGTAGTGCCTAAAACATTTCACTGGGAAGCAGAAGCAGCTCTTGGGAAGCCATGATCAGTCTGAATTTTCAAATAATACTAGGAAATACATTTGCTCTTTCAGAGAATGAATGGAGAACTCGAGCAAAACTGCTAAACATAAAAGTTCGTGGACATCTGGAAAGGATTAGTCAGGAAGACGCTTGGGGCAGAGAGCTCAGGAAAGCTAAGGAGACACTTATTGCAGATCTGTGTCCACAGGAAGAGGGAGGAGGAGGGAAAGGGTTGCGGGAGAAAGCAGGAAGGGAGGATTGAAATAAAACCTCTGCAGGACAGGCAATGAGAACAGGCTCTGTCCACATGCAGTACAGGCAGCCATAGAGGATCTGTGGCAGGTAGGGGGTTAGGGGCCAGGCCACACTGGCAAAGAGCTCACCAGGTAACTGCTCGTGCCTGTCCTTGCAAAGGTGGACCAGGGCCCTGTGCTGAGCATATCCCACATGGGAAAGCTCATCACTGCTTCAGGCCAGCTGTGTGTCCCCACTCACTGCACACCCATCAGATCAGCAGAATTTACCCCCCTTTGGAGCTCAGCTGCTCAACAGGGCAAAAGCTGTGATAAAGTCAAAAGCACTAGAGAAACACTGAGCCAGGAGTGGGGAACAGGGCAAAACAGCTAGCTAACAGGGAGTGGAAAATGTTTACTGTATTTCAGAGCAGATAAATACTCAGGCAGCCCCTCAGCAAAGTCACAAAGGAGTTCTGCTTCAGGCCAATATGAACATCTCAAAGAATAAGCATGAAAACCATAGGGATTTGTGAAACCCATGCTTGGTTTATTAAATGAATGGCAAGGCTTTTTATCACATATTTCTGCCTCCGAGTCACTTTACACTTCAGTTCAGGTGCCAAATCCTTTGTCTTTTCCGTAAGCGTGGACTCTTGTAATACACTCAGTTTTGGAACCTGTTTCAAATCCATGAGCTTATACTGAAGCAAAGCTTTTGGGTTTGTTTTGGAAGTTTGGTGTTACCAACAGCAGGTCCCCATCTCTGAGCAGAACTGCAAAGGTCCCGCTGCACCAGAAGCCAACACTCACCCTTGTGGGAGGAAAGAAAACAACCATATACAAGTCAGGTGCACCTTTTAAATGTTTGTGGGCATCTGAATTTAGTAACTGAATTTAGTTTGTGCTTTTCCTGTAATGGAAGAATAACTGTTTTCCAATGGAGTTAGCAGGAGATAAAGCTGAAAATCAAAGCGTGAGCTTTGTGTTTCCTGACGATTTTCCTTTAACCTTTAAGGGAGCTCCAGCTGCTAACTGCATTTTATTGCATTCCTCAAAGACAGAACTCCATGCAAGAATACTTTAAGAGCTCTATTCCAAAAATAAAGGTAGTTTGACTTATTTTTATGGTTACATATTTTTTACCAGTTGGTCTCAGAGCCCTTAGGACTGCCTTACCCACAGCTCCACTAAGGTACGGCACAGCCTGGAGTCTCTGACCCCGCATTTGGTCCCCCAGGCAGCTGGAGCAGCAGGTGCTGCTCTCACTCACCTCCCTCCTGTCCCAGTACTCAGGAAGGTGCTGAAATCCAGCACCCAGAGACATCCCCATGCTGCGCACAGGTGTTTGACTCAGCAGTGCAGGCTGCCAGGCAAGGAGGAGCAGGAGTGGCCTTTCCACCTGCCTGCTGACAAGCACAACACTGAAAGACTGAATGCCCATCCTGGCTGTGTTCATGGGGGAACCTTCGAACCCCCAGTGCCTCCCAGGCAAATGCCAGCTGGAGGGAGTTCTGCACATGCAAGGAACCATGTCCTTGTTAGCAATGGGGTCCCTGGCAGCCATCCTGATGGAACATCCAGATCTGGAATGGAACAACCCCACAGCTGATCCCAATTAGAGCACTCTGATGCAGAGACTCACTTGCACTCTGCAGAACGCTGCAGACAAATGCAACTGATGACATAGCCCATCAACCAGGAACAGCACAGAGCAATTAATCACACCAAAACTTCAATGAACACCTCCTTCACCCTATTTCAGCCAGAGTCAGGGCATGGCCACTTTCAATGCAAAAAGTTCCCTCAGCACTTTCATCTCTTGTTAGCACAAAGACAGACATCAGGGCCAAATATCTGGGAGAAGCAGAAGGGCCACCACTGAACTGTGCTGAACATATTCCAGCATTTAAATCCATTTATTCATTGTACAGCTGTTCTGAAGAGAGGCTGACAGAAGAGGGGTGTTG
The DNA here is from genome assembly GCA_013398015.1 of Oreocharis arfaki. NCBI lineage: Eukaryota > Metazoa > Chordata > Aves > Passeriformes > Paramythiidae > Oreocharis > Oreocharis arfaki. The sequence goes on from VZRR01003252.1 coordinate 25,566, forward strand.
AAGGGTTATATAGTGTGCGCACATGTAAAGACAATTCTGCACCCAAGCACACAGTGATCTGTTGGTTTGTGATGATGATACATCAAGGCCTGAGCAAGGATGACACCCCGGATTCACCTTGAGGCATCAGCCTTAGCACGCTTCAAACCCTGTGGAAGGAGCACAAGGCAGTACAGCCACGTGAGCCCCCACCAGGACCCTGAGCCCTGCCAGGAGCAGAACCCACCTCACTTCCACTCTGGGCCGGGCACCTAGCACCAGGAGCAGGACGGTGGTTTTCTTTGCAGGTTGTTTTCTTTGCAATTAGAACTGTGTGTGAAGCCTTGCCTCGTGAAGCCCCTATCCCTGATGGGAGCACTGTCAGCCCCAGCCCTGAGCCAGCACCTTCCCACCCTGGCAGCCCCCAGCACCCTGCTCTGCTCCCACCCCATCTGCTCCCCCCACCACCGCTCTTCGCAGGTCGCACAGTGCCCTCAGGTGGCCGCGGGGACACCCCAGGTTGGAGACAAAGAAACGTGAGCACAAACACACCCACAATGTGTCCAATGCAATTCTTTACTGGATTTCTCTGAGAAGCTGCAGCTCCTTACCAAATACATTAGAGACAAACATCCCACTGCTTCCCGGAAATACTCAGAGGATCAGTGCCACGGCCAACAAAAGGTGTCCCTGAACTGGCAGCAGCTGCTACTGGAGAGTGATGTTTTAAGACTGATTTCAGTGGGCTCTGGCAGAGGTAACAAAGCAGTATACTGTAACACCCTTGAAAACTGTCCATGTCAGAACTCAGGCACCCATGCACCTCCATAATTACATTTTCAAGCCGGATTTGCTACTTCCTCCTCCATGCCCAGGTGGGATGAATGCAAATACGCTGCTCAAGGACATGAGGTGACCACTGTTTGTAAGCCCTAATCTGACATCTTTTATTTGTAAGTGTCTTGGTTTGAAAGAC
>VZRR01003253.1:9240-36413 GCA_013398015.1 Oreocharis arfaki
CACCCCGACCCCCTGCAGCCATCCACTCCCAGCCCTGCCCAGGTATAGAAAAACCTCCAGGTCCTAGCCATGCTCCCTCCTGACTACTGCAAAAATTAACCCTCTCCTGGCTGAAACCAGGAAAATCATGTTATGTGAAGTCTTTGAAATTCATCCAATACTTGTAAAGGAAGAACTCAAAGTTTGTTGAGGACATGCTGCACTGTTCAAAGATAAAATATATATATATACATACATATATATATATATATATATCTTTTCTACAAGCTAAACAATACCAAGTTGTAACTTTTGGATAGTGTCTCTATGATGTTAAGCATTATCTGTTTTACAGATTTGAATGGACCATAAATATCCAAGAAATTTAAGAAATTTCAATTTTAAATGTTGTCTAACTTTTTCTTGTTATACTTTGATGAAAAAATTCACCTCCATCAACCAAGTCAGTGCAGCTTACACTCTTGAAAGAGGTCTTACTGTAACAACTTTATTGCTTTTATACAGATATACTCCCAGAATTTAAGTATAACTACAGAACCACTCCAACAGATGAGGTGCAGAACTGCTCTCCTCTCCTGCCAGTACACACTACAACTAGTTGATTAGAGTACCTGCTTGGCTAATGATAGGTTTGAATTCCATCAGACTGAGAAGGAAACTATATTTGGTTGCTTCAGGTCGGGCTGCAGTTTGCTGCATAAATCCCACCAGCAGCAATATTTCAGAAGGAAATGGCCACAACGACGTTTCCTGAAAGGTCCAGTTCTGTTGATTTTCATGAGGAACACACATAACATACCTTCTGGCTGAAGCTACTGAAGGGACAGAAATAATGGGATATGGAGGTTTCTGGATCCTCATTGTATTTAAACAAGCTGGAAATCAGCATTGTCTTGCTCAATGTGATGCAGGGTGTGAGCATAGTTCTAGACACATCGGCATCTCTGGAGTGGTGGAGAGGGAAACAGAAGCTAATAGGCTTAGGAATTCTATATTGCAACCCCCTATATCACCGTTTTTACCTTCCATATCCATCATGATTTAGGTCCTGAATTTCTTTTACCAGTGGACATTTTAACTAGAAGTCAAGGAACATAATTTTATAATGATTGTATGTTCTGAGGAAAACAGCTTGTACAGTGTTGTTATGCAGCCTGAAAAGTAACACAGTGAGAGTTACATTTGGTACAAATGTACATTTGGTACAAAACATTCAGGCTGGTGTCTTACAAGTCAACTCAGTTATAGCACAGTTTGCATACCTAATATTAGTTGTAAACATCTATCCTGCATAGTTGAAGGGTTTGATTTAAAACGAGGTAACAAAAATGCTGGTAAATGGCCTAATTGCATTTAAAAATATTCATTCACACTTAAAAAGAAAATCATGCTAAAATAATCATGGTAGTCTGAAATCAAGTGATTGGATTCTATTTGCAAACGGTTGGGGTAAAAATGTAAATGGATCTGAAATGCAACACTATGAACCAACTATGTCCTAGAGGCCTCTTTTAATTCACTTTATTATAATCTAAGGAAAAAAAGAATTAAGGTACTGCTGTTGGTACATTATTTCTGCTTAACAGATAATATAAGTAATTGAATATATTTCTGCTGGTCCTGTGACCATATGCCTGCAAATGTAAAAAAAAAAAATTTAATTTCTTTTGTTCCCAGTACTGACTGCCTGTCAGAGTGAGCCCTCCAGATTCCTGTGTGTTGGTATCCATGGGCTCTTTCTTGCCAAGCTGCCAGTCTGGAGCGTCACACCTTACTGCCTTTAAAGATTGCCCTGCAGAGATAGAGGAAAATGGCAATTTTTACATGATGCAGTCTGGCAGCCCAGGAGATTTGAAGTCAGAACTGGTGCCAGGATTTACCCAGGAGAGCAAGCAGAGGCAGAAAAGAGAACCTGGGCCAAAGGGAAAAAAATAAAGCAAACGAAGAGGGAAGTGAAAGACAGGAAAGCGTAGCAGAGTGGGAGCAGGTTTTTTGATTGAGCTTGGAACACTGGGCTAAGCATTGGACACTACATTGCATGCATTTGTTGAGAGGGTCAGGGTCCTAAAGAAAGTCAAAAGGAAGAGGTCGGCTTTTTTTGCATGCCCCAAATTGTAGTAGATTGCAGAATGTAAATGAGACAATTATTACACCAATGCTCATCAAGCTGTGCTGGAAAGACTTCAATAGCCTGATGAATATGCATGCAAATTTGTTAATTAAGTTAATTATTCTGCTGAAAATTCATTTGTCTTCCAAGGACATTTTCCCAATGATTTTAACATGCTTGTGCCATTAGTCATGCTCCATGCTATTTAACATTACTTTTTGTCCACTTTTTCTTTTCCTCTCCTTCTTCTTTCTTTTCTGTTCTATTCAGTTTATGTTGTTGTTGCTTTTTCTGTCTTGATTTGCTTTCCTTATTAAAGCTTTAAAACCAGATAATTGTTTCTCTTAATTGACCCCTGCAATGCTGCAAGATGCTAACAGCCAGCTCCATAGGAATCCCCTAAAACTAGATTCCATTCGAATACTTGCTTCATATATAAAAAATCCCTTAAATGCCACCTAGGAAAGAGGGGGTGCCAGGAGATAGGAGCAGAGGGAGCAAACCTGTCTGGCATCATTAAAGCTGAAGTCTGAATGAGTCCACACAGGAATCAGGAGGGATAAATCTGTCCTTGCTACAGGCTATTTCCTCAGCACAGCCTTGGTTTGGCACAAGGTGTTACCTTGCTCCAAAAGGTGCGATCTTGCCACACCTCCCTTCCCTCTGCCTGTTCAGCTATACATAGAAACATATGTGTTCGAAGAGGAACAAGAACTGAGATACTTTTCTGTCACCATGAGGGCCAAAACCTGTTACCATGGCAACAAAAGGGAATCGTGAGTTTAAAAATCATGTCTAAAAGGCAAAATGAGATAATTTAAAGAAACAGAAGAACTTTTTTTCCTCCTGTGCAAGGGAACCCACAGTATTGTTACAACTTTGCATGATTACATTCTCAAAAAATGGGAACTTTTTCCATCCATTCTCAATCCCCACCATTTTAAAATGTATCAGAGTACACAATGACTATTTTACATTTCTAATATGGGTTATTTCTCCTAAGTTCACTCATTTTTATCCTATTATTCTCTTGTTGTATTCCATTGCAAATAAAAACAAAGTTGTTCGGGTTTTTTTAGCAAACAGAAAAAGCCCCAGTATGGCAATGGGATGCTTTCTCTCTTCCCGCAGCAGCAAGGACACCAGGAAAAAGCTTAACAGAAAGAAATTAAAAGGAAGCAAAAATTGCAGAAAATGGAGTTTAAGAAAATTAATTGGCAAGGGTTCTCTTTTGTGCAGTCCTTATACATTACACAGTCTGAACGGCACTATAGTGTCACATAGATCGTAAACCAATTAGGACGGTATTCTAAACCCAGTAATTTCTGTAATTCCATCTGCTTTAGATCGTTTAATTAGTGAAAGTTACAAAAGCCAAATATATTACAATATTTTGAAATCAAGCCCAAAGGCAAGAAATAAAAGTTACCAAAACCACTTTATGTGCAAGTGGGCATATTGCATGAGTATATGAAAAAGAGGAAGGTAAGGCTTTTTCTTTGTTTTTTCTTTTTTTGTTTTTAATGGATGATGGGTCAAACTATATTAGTAGTGTAATCCCAATCATAAAAAAGGACAATGGCAAAATTGCCATCGACTCCAAAAGGATGAGAATTCAGCCCAAAAGATTACAACCTTTAGTCCTGAGCTGTTTTCTGAGCAGGGATATAACTGCTTTCTTTATTACTTAGACCCCCATTCCACTCCTTCTGAAATCCAATACAAATTTCTCACTGGGGACTCTGACCAAGCTTTTCATTTGCAGTGTGTGGTTGATGAACTCAATAATTTTTCTGACTTTAAGGTGGTGAAAGGAAAGACTGGTCAATGGGTATAGCCCTTTTATTTCCAGACACTCTGTCCTGAAGCAATTGCCCCAACTGTTTTATATTCCTAAACTTTGCCCAATAAGCTGATGAATACTTTAATCAAAAACTATGTCTCAACTGGGTGATTATATACAACATATCCCCGTTCTCATCTTTCTAAAGTTTACCATGTCCCAGTGTGTTTCCAAATGCTAACAGTAATAGCCTAACATGGAAAGCCACTGTACTGGTATCTTCTCTCCCACCAACAGTCCCACAAAAGTCCGTAAGAAGGATGATTTGCATGAAAGAGGCTTATACAAACAACCCATAAAATCACTTTAACAAACTGGAAAGAATAATGTCTTTTTTTAAAAAAGGAATTTTTCAGAACATTAAAAATGTCTACAACCAATTAAATAACTAGCAATGCACTGTATTTGTCTAGTGATAGTATTTCTCCTGCAAAGCAACTGTGCATTATTATGGACCACGAATAGCTTAAGTCATCGGTGACTGACAGCAGCATACTGAAGACAGGGTGTATGCTATTGCACTGTCTGTCACCCTCTGGTTGAGACACCGTAGGTGTCCAGGGCTGTCTTTGCTTCTGTGAAATATTACAAGGTAAAACTGTTACTCATAAAAAAGATGACTTGTCTTCCCCTTAACAAGAACACAATATAGAATTGAGCTATTAATTCATGGTACCTCCTACAGTTCAAACAAATCACTTTTGTTCTAGCTGTTGTGAGAAATGTCAAATCAATGAAAATATCATACATTAAAAAAATTATCAAACAGCGATGATGGAATGGAAAAATTAAGCGGAGACAACAATTATATATAGCACAGTTAAAAAGAAAGGGGGGCTAATAAAATATCTGTGTCTTTATAGGGCAACAGCTCTTCTCTGTAACTGTTAGGAAAGGTTTTACTGATAAAATCAGGTACATACTCTTGCATATTTGATTCTACAGCTATTTACAATGTGGTAGTTCTAGTTAAGAGAAGAAATGAAAAAACTTTTCCCTATCCAAATTCTATGCTATTGTCTTCAAATGAAGTCATATCAGAAGCAGCTGTAGAGATGGACACCACCTGTTTCTGAGATTACCTAGATGTTTGACTCTTTCTCTGTGTAATGCAGGCAGCCGATTTGCTTTCTCTTCTGTAGCCGAAAGGTTGCATCCAAATGTCCTTGTGGCAGCTAGTAATCATCACTGTAGGTGTGGACATACACCTTTCCTCCCAGTTCACAACCCACCCACTGGTAAAGAGTGGTCTGGAATTGTGCTCAAAGTTGCTGAGAACAACTGAGTCTCTGGCCAGTGACTCCATTACAGATTAAGTGTAAAGCTGTCAGACCATGGACTACAATTTTGGCAAATACCACAGAAGTCCAGAACTACCAGTTTTGCAGGTAATCTCTTTGGGGCAAAATATTCGTGGTTGTATGTTGTATTAAATGAGCAAATTTGGGTGAACCATACATCTTTGATAGTAAATTTTTAAAAAAGAAAGCACTTTCATTTAGCATCTGGGAGCCTCCTTCCTTTATGCAGCTCTGGTTCCTGTGCCCTTGCCTCGTACTTGTTTCTTCTCTGGACTTTATCAGCACATTTTGGGATTAATTTCCATTCTTTGCCACGGTATGACTCCAGTGCAAGAGCACCAATGATTTAGCCATATGGACAGTGTTAAGCAATCTAGGAACAACAGAAAATCAAGATAAACATTTATACTACAACAAAGCAAAAGTAAATTAAACAAGATTTAAAAATCCAGAGCTAGGGACAAAAAGGAAGGAAACAAAAATAGCTATTTATTCAGAGATGTTGCAGCAGAACACTAGGGTTCCATAAGGGTTAAATTTCCCTCTACAAGTATAGAAGTTCCCCAAGTATGTGGAAAAATCCATCCTGTATTTCCCGATAGGCATAGTCAGTGGAATTAGAGGTCAATGAGATGCCTGTTGTTCAGTGCTGGGAAGCCACACTGTCATCTTCTGCGGAGAAATCATGGGATACTTGGTACCTCTCTCCTATCTGATGTCCTCGAGGCTCAGCTGCCCATCAGCTCCCACTAGCAAAGGGGAAGAGCACAGCTCACTTTTCGCACTGTGAAGAGAGGCAAAAAAGCATCTTGCTACCCACTGCAAGGAGCGGCTCCTGTGCTGCTGCCCTTCATGTTGCTGTAAATCAGATAGTTTCAATCAAAGCCTATTGTTTCCTATTCTGGCAGCAGCAGCATCCCCTGTGTCATGTTAAGGCCCACAGACTCATTATGGGGAGAAACTCCTCCCTCCCCTGCAAGTTATAGCCACCCTCTTGCCAGGTCTGAGAGGTCTAGCCCACCTCACAGCACACACCCATTCCACGGAGCTGCAGTAGCCCTTTGGGCCAGCTCCTAAAAGAAGCCTGTGCCTCCCTGGGCATGGGCAGCAGAAGTAGTTTCACAATGAGATAGAGCTGACCTTGAGCCCTGGAGTTTTTTACAAGACACCAGGGCAGCAACAATATTTCCGTTTGTTTCTTACAGGATCTAAAATATTGAATGGAGAGTGGTTTACCGCCCTGGTTGAATGTCAACGACCATTGCAATGTACTATTATTCCAATGGTAATTTTACGCAAAAATTGGGTCACTGCATCTCATTACTTCCCTGTCCTGCTGCTTTCCAAAAAGCACCACTCAATCTGCAGTCAGCTTTTACAGACTTAGAGCTGCACTGCAATGTTCCTTGTTCCATTGATCCTCAGAGGAGTACCTAATGTGTCCTCAGGGACCATTTTCCTCAGGGTATTTCCCCTTAAGGACTGAGACAACCCTTGTGCTCCTGCCTCCTCTGCTGCACTTTCTGTTGATGTCTCCACTGTTAATTGTGGCTGTGACATGGAGGCAACAACAGTGGTGATAAAACTTTAAAAAATAAAACACTGATACATCCAAGCCTTCAATTGCAAAATAAACTTACAAGGGGAGCTGACTCAGTACATGGCTGCACCAATTCACTTTCTTCTTTTAAAAATCCAACTCAACCTATTTTTAAAAAAATGTTGCAGGGAAAGAAATGGCAATAGACTTACCAGTGAATTAGTCATGGCAGATTTGGGGTCTTCTGAGACTAGCAGAGGTACAGAACTATATCTAATCCTGTCACAGTCTTAAATTTAATATCATAGCCCACTCTCATTCTGTTCACTAGAGCATTCGTGAACAGGAAAGGCTGTATGAAACTCACAAACTGCACAAGCACTTGTTGAGACTGTGGTTGGAAATGCCCAAGCAGTCCAGAGGATGATAGGCTGTTGTGTGCTGTCAAACCTGCAGCCACAATTGGGAAAGAGCTTTCCCCATGTCTGATGGTTGCTTCCTTCTATTTTCATCTGCTTCCCTATGAAGGCCAACTCCATACTGTTCTGACAGCTCAGCCATGTTGGTCAGATGTGTGACAAGATACATACTCTGACAGCGTAAACTGCCACCACACTGGCATGCTATTTTTCTCCAGTTATCATTAACACTCATGGTGAATAAACCTCTTAATGCAGATTGTCACAAATCCACATTTGTCTTCTGTTCTTTTAGGCAAAGAAACACAGTACGTGTCTGCATTGCAGTCACAACAAAGACAGTGAATTCCGCCCACCATCCAATCTAGTTTTAAACCAGCAGATGTGTGAAGGCAGAGCCACACTACAGACGACAAGAGACAGATCAGCTCCTGCTGAGCATCACCAGTTAGCATGAATAAAGCCAGGCCACACTCAAATGTGTCAAAGGCTCATCATAAAAATCCCTAAAATCTTCAGCTGAAGATGCTACCGTGAATTACTTGCCAATGAGGATATTTGTGATTTCTGTCAAAATCCAAGTACTTTTGAATCATGAAATCATGTCAGCAATTTCAGCCTCTGGTTTATAAAAAGAAAACCAAAAAGTAAACGTTTAGCCAGGAAAAAAGTCAACAAGTGAGACCTCCCTTCTCAAAAAAATGATGAAACAACAAGTGTCTCTAGAGATTTTTTGAGGGCTGGACACACAAGATGCTGCTTAGCATGTTTTGATCTATTCTTCACTTCTTAAAATATTTCATCCGACCATCTCTGCAGCAAATGCTACTGAAAGTTTTGTCATGCTTCGTGCTTGCAATAGACTAATGTGTGCTGATCTATACACTCAAAATTCTAGGAAAGACATGTTTCTGAGAGTCCAAAACCCAGCTACACCAACAATTTACACAGCAGGATTTTTCAGCAACAGAGGATTTTAAGCTCTGTTGAGCAAACATCAGGTTCTTATCCCACAACTCCTCATTGTGATATTATTCTAGTCCAAAGGAACAGACACACAGTATATCTGATTTATGTGATAAAGAAATAAGACACGTACTTGGATGGAAGGCATCCTGCCCTGCCCACAAAGAGCCTTGTGTACACCTGAAGTGCTGGCAGGAGACAACTCGTGAAGGTAGAGAAAAAGAAAAACAGGAAACAAGAAAAATAAAAAAGAGAGAAAGTCAACAAACCAATTCATACTTGCACTCCACTGGTTGCTAAAAATTATAATGGGAAGGGTCGTTACAACAGTTGCAAATTACCACATTGCTAGAATTACTTAGAGGCTATAGTTAACCACATGGGAATTACTGTAAACTGAATTTAAACATTCCTGTACACATGATGATCTAAATCTTCTTGCCCAGAACAGACTAGGGTTAACTTTCAGCAGACTTTATGACTTGGCTTTTAATAGGAAAAAGTAAAAAGACAGATGCTGAAGATATATGCAGTTAATATGAACAGATAGTGTAATCCCACTTAGAAACCAATTCAATGGCAGGGATTTTTTCTCTGTATCTTGTGTTGTGGCATGTGAATTATCCCTTCTAAGCTTTTTTGAAATAACTCACAGAAATAAGCATTTCCTTGCAGAAGTAAATAGGACACCTTTTTCAGCTTTTCCTTTTCCACTTCCTCTCTTCTTTCCCTCCTGCTCTCTCCTGCCAACCCCCATCCCCTCTGTACGATTTCAACTATATTTACTGATAATCAGCAAAAGTTTAAACGATGTAGTGGGGGTAGTTAACACTGTATTAAACCAAGATCTTCAACCTCGAGTTTGCAAATGTTGCTGGGAGCACTGGTGGCTAAAGAGAGAGCTTTTCAATTAAAGCTGAGCAAGTGCCTAATATCTACATCTGTTCTGCAGAAAGGCTAAATATCTTTAAAATTGCAACGCGAGTGCATTGACATTGCAAAAGTGAAATCAAATGTCATTGAGAAGTGAATGGTTAAAAGGGCTGCTGAGGATCCTATTTGCATTTTTTAGATGGTGAAGTAAGTCACAAGGGTTAATATGTTAAAGAATGGTCTGACTATTTTACTTCGGCTGTCAGAGGCTATCTCAATCAAGCATAACTACAGACTAAGGGGCTGTCTTTGATCAAAATCTGAGTCCTTGTTTAGTCTCATTCAAAATTAAAAGCCTGATAGTTAATATTTTAAAATATTTTGCAGCCTATGTGTTATTGAAGTAAAAGTCATGCTGAGGAAAAAAAGTTATGCCAACAGTACCATACCTCATTCTGGTACAAAGCATCACATTGATAGTATGAATCTGTGAGAATTTCCCTGTTTCTTTCATAAGAAAGGCTTTGTTTTCCTCAGCACCAGTCCAGTACCACCCTGTTTCAGGAACTTTCTCAGTCTGAGCAACATTGGTTGAAGACTTGTGTCCCTGCAACACTGAACTGGAACAAAAAAACTATTCCTATGGGCATATTCCCCCATTATAATGAATAATTTCTCAGCAGTCTGGGTTACTTTAATGGACATACCACCCTACACTAAGCTTTTATACCAGCTCTGCCCTCTAACTATGAATGCAAAAGATAATTCACAATTGCATCTTAATAAAGGAAACCATGATTTAAATGCATTTCTATGTTCTTTAATAAATGCAACATGCAATCTGCTATGTTTTTCCCATATACTGGATACAAATCAGATGGAAAACCTGATGTACCGGCCAGAGATCTCACTTCATCTCTCCCTATATTCCCCCAGTAGAAGAAAGATTTTACTCTCCGAATGACTCTGTCAAAGAAGGAAGCTGATAGAAGAACTAAGTATTTGCCTGCTCCTTACACAGTAGAAGATTGAATAAAGCTGAGCAAGTACTTTACAGCTCTTAAATATTAAGCAAGTTTAGATGTCTTCTGTATGAAATCTGTCCCTGGGAGACTTCTTTTTTTCTGTAGCTCTTCTTAAAGTATTAGGAAAAAGTGACACACAGAGGGTTCCCACTGCCCTCTCCCCCTTTTTTTTCATTAATGCTACATTTTAAAAAAATAATTTCATACTGACTTTTGCCATTTTTCTCTGTTGTCAGTTACTGCAAAAAACAGAGGAATTTCACTACCATTTTCATTCTCAACCCAACACGGACGATTTTGAACTGCCATCTGATATGTCAGCTTGGGCAGATTCAGCAAGTTACTTGCCTCATGTCACCCTAGGACAGTGGTTCTCAGAAGTAGGACGACAGTAAATTATCGCATTTAAATGTTTCATTTTTCCTCTTAATATTCACTTCAAATTCACAGTTTCTATAAATATGCCTATTAGTAAACTCTTGTGTGAAATCCAAGTATGAGTAGGTAAATATTCAGCAAAATCATTTTGATGTCTACTCATTTCTCCCTATAACACTATATATGGAGCAACAAACGTACAGTTGAGAAGTCATTTTCTCTGGCCTATAAGTCTTACTGCTTGTTTTCCCAGGTGCTAGCTCCAGGCTAGGAAGATGACACACTTGCTGCAATTTCTTTGCACACTTCTATAGACCTTCACTTCCTTCACATATTTCTATGCATGCTTCTGAAGCGCAGACTGTAGGACTCCCATCCACAAACTCAATAATCTTATATAGCAATATGTTTTACAGAAAGCTACAATACTGTGGGTTTTGTAGTCCCCCCCTCCCCCCCAACTATCTAGAATGTCAATTGATGCCTTATTCCTAAGGCAGCACAACCACAGCGCAGGAGAGGACATTAGGAGAAATGCTGATGTGTCTGAATTTTTTTACCATATTTTCTCCAGCTATGCCTGATATAAGCCATTCTCTCACCTAAAATATTTCTTTCCTTTATTTAGTTTGTCTGTAATTTTATGGAAGGGATGGTATAACTGAGAATTGAGCTCTTAGGCTGAATCCTTAGATTTCTGATGTCATGAGATCTCCAAAGGTATTTGAAAGGAAACCATCACCTACTAGTGAGCTACCATGATTATAGGGTACTATCTGCCTACTTAAGAGCTTCAGCTGGTCACCTAGCAGACCAGAACAAACGCCATTTTCATAATTATATCCCCATCTTTCGTCATGTACTATGGTGTGTATGACTTTTGTTTCACCTTCCATTGAAACAACAGAGACTGTTGTCTACTCTTCTTAGGCCTTTGAGAATCCTACATAGCAATACCTGTTAAAAGGACCAAACACCCAAATCTTTAATTTTCCCTTATTTTCATAGTTGTTAGTCTTACACTACTCATCTTAAGTTTGTAACAGTATCTCAGGAGTGTTTGGTGGTGAGGATAATGCATAGAGCTGTCTATTGATCCTCCACCCTTTAAATACCTAACTATTGTGGCTAAACAGCTGAAGAACAGCAGTGCCCAAACACTTCTGTCACTGCTCTACATCAGAAACAGATCTAATTAGCACATGCTGAGCAAGACTTGAGGTCTAATGATGTAAAGCTTTGGGCAAAAGCCTAAATCTCCTGATTTCACTGAGGTCTGTTTAAAGCAGTTGTATGGCCGCTTGGCAAGCCCTGGCTGAAAAGTGTGTGTCTTGGTTTGAGACAAGTTTAAGAGGAAACATCCTGAAACGAACATCTCCTCCACGGAAGGCAGGTTTCAGCACTCCCTCCCCCACCAATACCAAAGGAATTTCTTGGAGGAAAGTGAAAAAAACCTATTTATTTAACAAAGTGCCCACAGACCATGCAGAAAAAAAATTAATAACTGTTAAAATATTAAACCTCCATGGTGCGGAGAAAACTGGCTGATTTAGAGTTCCCTCTGTAGCTGGCTCAGCCCCTCCTGAGGTCCTAGGCCGGGATGCAGCGCCCCCACAACCTCCCTGCCAGTCCATGGGGTCTGATGGTCTGGCTCTCAGATCACAGCTAGGCCAAGCAGTTCCAGAAGAGGAAGAAGAAATTACAGGAGGATTTCAGTATGCCAGTCTGCAGTTCTAGGGAAAACTTCTTGCCTCAGCTCACAAGCTGGCGAGAAGCAGGAATGAATTCCTTTGGCTCTGCAGCGGTGAGAATGCGGGGGAGTGTGTGTGAGTCCTTGAATACAAACCACGTTGAAGAATTTGCCCAGTTTCCCCCCCAACCCTTTTGCTGGACCCAGCTTAAAGCTTATGGGACCCATTTCTAGGCAATAAGCAGACAATAGAGGAATACAGTATTACCATAAAATCACCCCATGACAGTGTGTTTAGCCATACATTCTCCCCTGGACATGACATCATTCTCCAGAAGAGATGTATTCCCGTGCCAAACAACCTGTGGCACAAACATACGGAAATGAAACGTATGGAATTGCTTTGATAGCTCTGAGAGCTCCACTTAGAGAGACAGAAACTGAGGACTGATCCAGCATCATACGTAAAGCCCATTGTGGAGGCAAGGGCAGCCCTACCGGCTGCTCGCACAGCATTTTTTTCCTATATGCTCTCTACCCTTCCTGATGATTTCTTCTCCTCCTCCCTGCCCCCCAACTGTAAAATCCCCCATTTAAACAGATCCACCTCTTCCCTCTCTGCTACTCACTGCACTGGCTGCCAAAAACACCTGTATTCCAGTCTCTGAGATTATCCCCTGCTCCTGGTTCTTGCAGATCACAACCCATGGAACAGATGCCCAGCCCATCTTCCCTTACAGCTCCTGAGGACTGCCCTACTGCTCTCAGCAGGAAAAACTTTCTTGCATCCATAATTGCAGCAAAAACCCTAAAGGTCCCAAATAAGATGAAAGGAAGTACAGTTTGGGGCACGGGAGTCAGTGCTGCTGGTTTTTCTCATGGGAGTTGAGGACTGATGAAACCATCCTATGTCATGGTTTTTTGTCCCCTTCATCATCCTACTTCTTCTGGAGTGCTGCAAGCCTGCCAGGAAGTAGGCTGACCTAGAGAGAGAAACAGATACATTTTTGGTGATGAGAAGGGAAGAAGAAACGGGAGGGTTTCTCACTGGTAAGAAATATCCTTTACAGAACAGCATCAAATTTGGCAGCTCTGAGAAATCTCTCTGGATGTCCTAACTCCATCATATGTCACAGCTAAATAACAAAGCAACTTGTTGTCTCATTAAACAACAGTGACAAAATCCAGAAAGTAGGACATTGCTTTCTCCTGAGGTACTGCCTCTCAGCTGAAGGCCAGGTGGGCTGCAGGAGGAGTTTTGCCACTGATATTAAAAAATTGTATGGTCTCACCCTCCATCCATCATAACTGTTGTGAGTAAAAACAATTACAAAGTAAAGCAGGTGGATGATCAATCAACACTACAGGGAAGAGCAGGGGTCTGTTATGTGAGTCAAAACCCATCACACAAATGGCAAAACTTTCCATACTGAAGGAAAGACTGAATGGTTGAAGCTGAGTAGATTTTCAGATAATTTCCAGAAATTTTGTACTTCAATAGGATTATGATGATCTTTTGTAGGGCCACAATTGCCAAGCATTTAAGCAGACACAACTAAAGAAGATCTTTTTTAACTGAAATAAAAAAAAAGAAAATGCAAAAAAATAAGGATTAAAATAATGTTCTGCTTGGAACTTCGGTTCTTTGATATGTCACATGTTAGCAAACTTCATGCATATGTTCACACATACTTCGCATTAATTGACACATTTTTAGCTTTTCCAGTTGCCCTCCTGCTGTGGCCTTGTGTAACAGAAAGCTCTCATGGCTCTACTTTGGATGGACACCAAAGTGCATGCAGACCACAAGTACTTCCACTGCAGCCAACTGAGACCATTAAGTTCCCTGTGCTAGAGTTGCCCATAAAGCCTTTACCGGAGGAGGCCCTTTTCTATTTGTCTCAACTAATCTCTAAAATTCAACTTTTTTCCCATTATTCCCTTTCTTGCAAAAATAGAATGTAATCAGAACCAACATTACCACTCCTCCTCACTCCAGTCCAACTAACTTCTTCCATCCCATTAAGTGTTATGCATATACCCTCCTCACCCCAATATATGCAGCTCACTTTAGGAACCTACGTAAGGTCAATTTCTGTATTTATGTTTTTATTTATTCAGTTATGACAGTGGTATTTCTTCCATTTTTCCATATAACTATGTAATATTTCACAATATATCTTCTTTACACCACTGCGGTATTTTATCATAACTATTTGGTCAGATAGCAGTTAATTTCAGTAACAGAATGCCTGCAATTTTCTGTAATTTCTGTACTATCTAAATAGGATTACACAACCTGTGTTAATAATTGATCATTCCCACACAATGTTTATTAATGTAGCTATGTTGAATCTTGTGTAAATTAGGAAAACAAAAGGTAGAGAGTTTAAATGGCTTGCCACATGGCTTACCAAGAGCCAGTAGTGAAGCTAGACAGAAAAAAAAAAAATGCACCAGACCATTTCTGGATTTGTGATTTCTCCTCCAAGTGCTAGGCCAGTCCAAAACAAATGAGCACAGGATTAACATCAGAACACTATTAGATAAAAAAAGTAATTCCAGATAATGAAAAACATAGCAGCAAGGTTCTGCAAATATGGCAAGTTCCCAAGAGAAGGCTGGGGCTGCTGATGCCACAATGGTTGATCAACAGGATAAGCATATATGTCTCTCTTTGCTAACAAGTCATAGAGCAGAATCAAGGCTGACAAGTTTAACTACTTTTAATCTCTTTTCTAATAGGATTAAATCCATTATTCACAGAAATTTACATATGATACATTGTGATGCAAAGCTGGGTTTCTCCTCTAGTCAGTCACAGAGCATGTCATATAGGAGGGACTATAGTGCACCCAGCTCAACCAATACACTTATTTCTAGCCATGAGTGTTTCTCCATGTTTAAACTTTTCTGTGTAGAAAGTTTTGGCCAACAATTCTTTCAATTCTTCTGGCTACATATACTTGATTTACTGCACAACTTATTCAGGCAAATTTCTGTGTGCAAAATATGATCACAATATTGAGAAAAATCAGAATTTTTTTTAGACTTTTCCCCCCCATTTTAGTATGCACCTGTTTCTCTACGTTTGAGACAGAGAAGCTTATGTTTCCAAGGTATTTTGAAATTTTTAGCAGACCCTGAAAAAGACTGAAAAGACTTATTTAAAGTGAGATATTTTGGTATCTCTCTGCATACCCAATTAAAATGCTGGCCTGTGGTTCATTAGAACACTACCAGCAGCATAGCTCCAACTAATCTTCAGTTGTACTAAAAGGCAAAGTGAAAGTAAAAGTAAAGTGTGAAGAAGTCATTTTACAAAATCCTTGAAAAAGTAGCATGATGCTTTTGAACATCATATCACTGAGCCTCAGAGCTGCTGGCAATCTACACTGAAAACAGAGAGTCAATTCAGAAATATCTCAAATCATATGCTAAAAAAATGGGAGATACTGGTAAATCATGCCAGAAAGCAAAATCAGATGCAGCCTGAATTACTCAGCACAGTAAAATCCACTTCTATAAAGAATTAACACCAAAGAATCCAGAAATCAAGTTCTTCACCTGAAAGTGAATTTTCCCCTGAATCTAAAATAATTACCATAATTGGCCATATTCATCCTTTTTCTTTCTTTCTTTCTTTCTTTTTTCTGAGTGCAAAGGAAGATGCCAAAAGAAAAAAAAAAAAACCACAAGAAGGACCCCCCACTGAAGTCAGTGTCATCTGAAAAAAAGCTGACTACCGGCTGGTTTTTGGTGGTAGGCCTTAAATGTCATAAAGAGAAAAGGAATGGGAAATAGGCTAAAGGAAGTAAAGGCGGGAACAGCCCTCATGAGCGTTCCGCTCCTGCTGCAGATCCCCCGCCAACCCTGCCCGCAGGACCTCACCGCTGCAGTCTCTGGGCACTCGCCACGCTGGGTGCTCGCTGGAGCTTACTGAAATTCCTGGATCGCAGTGACCTCTAGGGGTGAGTTGTACATCTGCAGGATTACCTCAGCTGGGAAGGAAAAGCGTTTTTCTTCTGTACAAACAGACTCTTCAGAGGATTTATATTGAGGGTCACACAAAAATTCCTCCATGAGCACCTCGACAGTGTAGCCGGATATTTGAAACAGTGATAACTATTTCCAAATATGAACATGACACCAAAAGGTTGCTTTACAGAAAACAGGTTAATGCAATGATCTGAGAACATGATCTCAGAGCGGAAGAAAATAAAAATAAAAAATAAAGTCAGACCCTCTTTCTGTTGAATACAGTGACAAAATTCACAGCCGCCTTAGTGAGTGAAGAATGCAATGGACTTTCATTCATTTTTTACTACCCAAACAAAATGCAGACATAGTCCTGCAAGAAGAATAATGCTCTAAAAACACCCCAGCAATCCTTCACTCCTAAAAGCAGGTAATTTTTGAGTGTTGTTCTGTGATAAGCCTTTCCTCACTAAAAACATTGAGAAGCCAATTACCATTTACTCAGGGACTCCTTTTTCTTGCTAGATCATCTTTAAAAGTGTGTAAGGCAGAGAAACATGCTGCCAGGTTATGTTTTAGGACATGTTTATGTTTTTACTTTGCATCAGGAATTAAAATCTCAGTTCCTGTTATTTGTAGAAGTTCTGTAATCAATTTGTAGCATGCATTAAAAACTATAAGGGACTAGAATAGGTTAAATTAATGATTGTACTACTGTTCAATGAAGCTACAGCTGAATTCTAAGAGAAAAGACAGAACTATAAACTGGAAGTTGTAATTTACAAATCCCACTTCCAGTCCTATGACAGCTGTCAAGGAAACCTTCCTGTCTGACCATCCAGGACCCACTCTGGTAGTCACACTTCTGCCATCCCAGAATTTCACTCCAGCTGGTGCCAAACACCCTTTGCAGTCGATGGCTCCAGTGAGTCAATGGGTGCCTTGCTAGACTCCCCAAACACACCAATCTCACAAAGTCAGGCCAGCCACAGGCTCAGCCACAGACGTCTGATAACAGAGCCTCAGATGTCTGATTTCTCTACTTTAATCATGGCACAGTCACACATAACCAACTTGAGATCAAGCTGGGTGCTGCCGAGGAGGGACCCTGAACCAAGCAATCCCTGGGCTTTTGTATCCACAGTCCATGCACACAATAGTCTGGGGTTTTCCTGCTGAGCCATTGGCTCCCGCTGTATCTCTGAGTAGTCAGACACCTGGCTGGTGCCACAGATCCCCGTAACCTTTGTTGTGCAAAGGGTCAGTGCCAGATCACTGCTCTTGCTGGGGACTCCGGCCATTTTCCCACACACAAAGTACACTTGCACTGCAACTTGCACTGCATTGCAGCAGCACACCAAGCTACCCATACTAAGTGTATTCCTCAACACCAGCTGCCACTAAGGTTGAAGCTCTTGACTTTCTGGCTATTCAGAGGCTTTTTCCCAGAGGTGGCCTGGCCTGTACTGGTATTTCAGAGGTAAGCATTCATACAGAAAGGGGCTACACAGAGAAACGGTTTTATGGTCTTTTTACTGAACATGGAGGACTTCCTCATGTTAGCATAGGTGGAACATGGCTACGTGTCTGTACACCCCAGCAGAACCTGAGGGCTCTCAGCATGGGGTTGCCCATGGTGTCTGAAGACACAGCTTGTAAAGATTTATGAAGTGTGGATGTTAGATGTTTGGATCGAATGTTTGAGATGAGAGGAGGAGGTGACACATAGTGGTCTTAAGAAGACAGAAAGTGTGATGATCTGTCCAGACGGCTGCTAAGGAATGGGCTTCCACCTTCTTCCACCACAGCTGATCCTTATACATTCAAAGGTATTTAGACAACTGATCTTGTTATTTCTCCAATGTAATTTTATTGCCATTAAAATTTTTTAAAAACATGAATTCCTCTGCAGGAGAAAAAAAATCACAAACAGTAGAGCAGCTAGTTAGGATTTAGTGGACACAAGACCACAGACAGGGGAAATACTGCCTGGTATAAAATGAAAAAAAAAATTTAAAAGGCCCAATGCTTCTTTAAGCAAGGGACAATCAGAGCAAAACAGCCTTGCAAATCAATCATCCATTACAAACCAGAACATATTGGCATCTCGGGCTGCAGTCACTCAGGATGGGGGCAAAGTCTCCTGATGCCAGCATTGCTTGAGGCTTTCTGAGACATCTGGTCATTTCACTAAAAGGTGAAAACTGCAGATAGAACAGAACATATATGAAAATTAATTTAAAAGAAGGGAAAAATCATCTTGTGGGTGGTGTTGAGATGATTACAAGTAAATGCAGTGCATTGACTAAGCAACAAGCAGGACGGGGAGGGGAGTGCAACTGAGCTTGACGCATACAACAAAACTAGCATTCAAAGCAATTGATGATATTTTCATAACCTTACTGGAAACAGCAGAAGACACAGATTCAAACAGAAGTTGTGACATAACATAAGAGGTCACTCTAGAACGGAATTACAAGGCCCTGAAAGCTCCCGTAAACCCTGTGGGGTGCCAAACAATTAGGAAACACAGCTACCCTGTAGTGCAAGAAAGTTACACCAGATTGCAAACTGGGTTGGTTTTTTTTCCCCCTGCATGTAGCTTTTTCAAAAATATATAATATTTATACATATATGCCCAAACCAGTTATTATATCTTTTCTCTTCTCCCACTGATACTCAAAAAATATCAGATGGAACCAGACTCAACCTAATAGCAATGTGCCAAGGTGGAACTAACTCTCACAGAAGAAAAGGATGGCATCTTCACCAGTTATGTTCAATTATTGGGAAAAATATTATTGCCCATAAGTAGTGCAGTTTCACTTAACATACACAGGTTATGTCTCGGTTTGAGAAAAGTTTAGAGGGAAATGCTCTGGAAGGAACGTCTCCTCCACAGAAGGCAGGTTTCAGCACTCCCTCTCCCACCAATACGAAAGGAATTTCTTAGAGGAAAGTGAAAAAACCAATTTATTTAACAAAGTGCCCACAGGGCATGCAGAAAAAATTAATAACCGTTAAAATATTAAACCTCCATGGTGCGGAGAGAGCTGGTGGATTTAGAGTTCCCTCTGTAGCTGGTTCGGCCCCTTCCAAGGTCCTAGGCCGGGATGCGGCATCTCCACAGCCTCCCTGCCAGTCCGTGGGGGTCTGATGGTCTGGCTCTCGGATCACAGCTAGGACAAACAGTTCCAGAAGAGGAAGAAGTTACCGGAGAATTTCGGTATGCCGGTATGGGAAAATACCTTGCCTCAGCTAACAGGCTGGCTGAAAGCAGCAAGGCGCTCCCTCAGCTCTGCAGCGGTGAGAGCACAGGGGAGTGTGTGAGCTCTTGAACACAAACTGTGCTGAAGAATTCACCTAGCTTCTCTTCCCCCTCTCCTGGACCCAGCTTAAAGCCACGGGACCCATTTCTGGGCGTAAAGCAGATGATAGGGGGATACAGTATTATCATAAAATCACCCCAAGACAGGTTATCAAATGGGGAAGGGAGGGGTGGAAGGAAGGGGTGGGAGGGAGAGAGTGGGTGGTTTCACCAAACTACTAAAAAAAATTGAAGATCAATGGAAAACAATCAAATCTATCTATGGCACCAAACAACAAGGTCCCCTGATGTTCACTGAGTGTCTTTACTCGGTCTTCAATAGCTTTTAATCTGTCCTTGCAAATGAAACCTCTTCTGCCACGGTTACTTTTCTTCTACTTAATTTCCGTTTACACAAGGAAGTGAGTTATTGTCTGTTTTCTCAGCTGTACCGTGACGCTGTCTTCACTAAATATTGGCCCTCAGCTCTTTCCTCAAATCTGTGGCTCTTCCTGCAGCATATGACTTGCTTTCATTGAAAGAAAGTTTGCCATTTTGTTAATAAAATTCACATTTTTAAAGAAAGAAACTGAAACCTCTCTTCTAATTGCCTACACTCATTTGAACTAATGAGGCTGGTTTGGTAATGAATATGCCAAACTCCAATGGTAATTTGCACTTTACACTGGCTCTGTGTGGGTTTGCAGTAACATTTGCTACACTAAAAACATGAGGTGAAATCTCGACCCCTTCCGAGTCAATGATTTTTTTTCTTTCAGCCTCCTCAGGGCTGTGCTGCATTGGTGCCTACCGAATTCAGAGGTATTATCTGTTCGATTGCCGTGAACATGGCCAGATGGGCACATCCTTTGCCACATGGCATCACAAATGAATATCTGATATTTTTCCCCTGAGAAGTATAA
This sequence comes from Oreocharis arfaki, assembly GCA_013398015.1. Lineage (NCBI taxonomy): Eukaryota > Metazoa > Chordata > Aves > Passeriformes > Paramythiidae > Oreocharis > Oreocharis arfaki. Next base: position 29,594 of record VZRR01003253.1, read on the forward strand.
GATGTATATACTATATGATGGTGCCATAAAATATTTATTTAGGTTAAGCGCCAGCTCCCACCAAAATCAACAGTAAAGAATTGTGGCGATCTCAAAGGGACAGAATTTCACCCTAAAACATACAGAAGGGCAGTTCTCTAACTGGGGAAAACAGAGGACCTAAACTTGAGTCCTGGAAGCAGCTTTGGTGCAGTTTTCATTCATACAGCTGTGTAAGTATAGTCCATTGCCTTCTTGCTGCTCTTTCCCATCTTTATATTTGACTGCTTTACAACACAAGCATTTTCTGCTTTTCGTTACACAAGTGTCAGATTTGCTTCCCCTCCACTGTCTTTCCCCTAAAGTAAGGGGCATCCATCAAGCCAGCCATAACTAGGTAAAGCTGAGCAGTTTATGATAGGCGTGGGGTCAGGGTAGACTGAGTCTCGCCTCCATTATGTCAATCATTTACGGCTTCCAGAAACTATTTTGAGGAAACTTTTATTTTCTCAGTTTCCTGTTATTTTATTCAGGATTTTGTTGTTAGAGCAATTACAATAATATTCGAGAAAAAGAGAAGTCAAGTAACAAATATGGAGAAAATAGAAGTATGGGAAGGAGGAGCAAATGTCTCGGTATGAAAACATAACATGCAGCTAGGGAGTGTCTTGGATATGTTCTGCTTCAGTGAGCTTCATTCAGCCTTAAGAAGGATGTCTTGGCTGTCTCCAAGATGCAGACTGTACAATTATCTCAGAAAAGGTTTATGCCTAGCACTTCTTTTAAAGATAAAATAGTTTAGGTTGTTGGCTAAACTGGCCGCAAATAATGCTGAGCTTTACCATCTTCTTTCTCACTCACTCCAGCCCTTAGGTGCATCTCACTCATGGCTCTCCTTCAGCTACCTCTGTTGCCTTCAACTACCCCGTGAATTAAAGCAGCTCTCTCCAGGTTAGGTACTCCACAGATATCATCATACCCTGGGTCTCTGTCTGAGCCTCATAGTCTCAAAATCTATTTTCCAGAGCTATCTTTAGAAAGAGCATACTGTGAAGCAGTGGGACCAACTCAGATTCCAAAGAATGACAGAATGACCCTTAAGATCATCTAGTTCCAACCTCCCCACTATGGCCAGCAACACCTTTCACTACACAAGGTTGCTCAAAGCCCCATCCAACCCGCCCTTGAACACTTCCAGTGATAGGCCATCCACAACTTCTCTGGATATCCTGTTCCAATGGCTCACCAACCTCATATTCTTCCTAGTATCTAATCTAAATCCACTCGCCTTTGGTTTAAAGCCATTTCAATTTTAGGCCATTTCAACCCATTATTCTGGTCTTTACACGCCAGCATGGCCAGTGCTTGCTAGGTTAATGATCACATGGCAACATCCCTCGGCAAGCTACAGACAAGGGGGCAGTGGGTCCCTCCTCTCTGTATGGAGCACTTGCACAGAACTGCTATGTGGAAGATGCAAAATATTATGTGGTAGTATAGAATCACACAGACATCTGGCACGAATAACAGAAATTTCTGTTTAAAACTTCAGAAAATTCTGTTAAAGGAAAGCTTTTCAATAACCCTGGGTTTCTCTAAATGCATTTTTTGAAGTCCACACAAAGACAATAAATACCTAAAACGTGTAACTAACACAAAATCCCAGTGGCTGCCAGTGAAGAAATCCTGTCTAGACTTTTGCATGTAACTTCCAGTGCTGTGGCTACGCTACTTTATATTATGGAACCTGTTACATGTTGACATACTAAAGTGGTTTGCAAAAGAACTAAAAAGGGCTGAACCAATCCTGGGAGGAGCTGTGGACAGCTAATAGCATAAAAGGAGTTCAGATAGAATAATGAAAGCATCATAGCTGAAAAGAAGTAGTGCAACAAGTTTTTATTTCAATGTAATTTCTGCAATAAAAACAATTAAACAGAGTAAGTTTCTTGATACGAGGCTAACTCTAACAGGGAAATTCAACAGTGCTTAGACATCAAGGTGTCTTCCAAACCACTTACGTTTTTATAGCTGCTGTGAAGAGGTTGCTTGCCTCCCAAAGAGTGTAAAACTCATGATTTCTGTTAAGATGTCATCTCAGCTTTTTAACAATAAAATACTCAAGACAACAGAAATTATGTTTTTTCTACTTATTGTTCAAGATCTCACTAACACAAAACTGTACACAGAAACTTGGTGCTTTCTTGAGCTTAGATAGTGTCCGTTTTACCTCCAATGTTTCATTTGGCATGCTTGTCAGTGCCAGCATTAGACTGTAAAGTAAACAAATGAAGTTTTGTGGGGAGAAAATATTCACTCAGAGTTTCCTTTGCTGAATATTGCAGAAACCTAGGAAAGGAATATTTAAGACAAGCCAGTGGGCAATCTTCGTTCATTTCCACTTTCAGTATCTTTTCCAAATCCTTTCTTTCCTTCGCTACTTTAACTCCTAATAAAAAAAAAATCATCAGTATGTTAAATTTAAAAAATAAAGTCTTCAATCCCTAATGTACTTTATCAAAAAGTGTCACCAGGGTCTCATTCAGTGCAGCTGGCTGAAGCTGCAAGGCTAAGGTTCATGTCTATCAGCGAATATTAGAGTTGGTGTGATCTCTAATTTTACAGTCATCTTGTCTTCAACAGCCTGTAGGTTTTCTTTGGCAGGCTGTTTGTAATGATAATGAATTGATCATTGCTGGATTGCTCAAGAACTACATCAGTTTTATAGACAGTGCGCTCAAGCTCCCTCAGATTTACATTCACTCAGCTGTTCCAATTACCTCAGCCCTGTGCTGCAAGTGCTTGCCATAAAGAAATGAAAGCACCCAAACTAAACAGAACGCGTTTTTATCGACCAAATGTTCAAACAATTTTAATGTTTTGGGGGTTTTTTTCTGTCTAGGATTCAAGGTCTATCCAGGTTTCAAGCAGCGAGGTTTGTAGCACCCATAATATAGTCTTTGAAGTAATAGACTGAACTAACGGTGTGTCAAATGAAGAAAAAAGGATCCCTGTGCCATCACTCCTGCAGTTTCTATAGTCCAAGGCACCAGGTCAATAAAACAAATGGTACAGGAAAGAAGAATGGCATGAAATAGTAAGGCACTTCGCATTACAATAGGTGAACAGCAGGATGCTGTTGTGGTATTTTCGTTGGCATCATGAGACACAATCAATTTAAGGAGATTTTCCTAATTATTCAAGGTATCTTTGAATATATTAGTCATTCAAATTCAGGACAAACAAGGAGAATATTCATGTTACAGGATATGATCCATATTTTCTCAAACCAGACTACAGTTTTAAGACTATTATATCATATCACTGCTTGAGCAGGGCAGGAAGGCTTTGTTTGGCAAAGTAAGTTGTTGATTTTTTAGTAATTTAGGTCAGACTAGTAAACATAAATTACAATGAAATTTTAATTGTCTAATTATCAACATGCATGCTACTCTAAAAGTCTAGCTATCATTCAGAGTGTGTTTAGAACAGAATGACAAGGAGAATGCTGCTTCATACTAGAACAACTTGCTTTCAAATTTTAGGTCAAATTTTAGTTTTGCTAAAACCAAAATTTTGTGTTTCAATCTCTTTCACACTCTTTGGGTTGACCACAGTTTTCAAGAGCTGACAGATTTTTTTAGGATAAATATCAAAATCCTGTAGGATCTTCTAACCCTACATAAGCTTTGGAACATTTCTCTTATTGCACACAACTGGGTCTAGAGCTTAGAACATCTTGGCACTAAGCTACCATCGAAATACAAAAAAACAGCTCAGGAGAAAGGGAGGTGAGTCTGGTGTTATTCAGCTTTAAAAACACATATTTCAAATTATCCAGTAGTTAATTTAATCTGACAAATGCTGATGGTCCACATGAAGTGAATTTTTATGCCTCTCCAGTCCCTGGTAAAAAACTTGCAGCACTAAACGGATTTTGACTTTAGTCACAACTTCTCTTCTTAAATATATCTGCTGAAACAGGCTCAAGCACTACGATTGATTCTGTTAAACAGCCCATTCATGCCCACATTACCACTAACAGTCCCACCGAAATTTTGCTCACAGGTGAAATTAGGATCCAGCTTCATATTCCCAAAGCATCTCTTTCAGTATGCAAATGCTTGCCATGGCAACACTCATCACAACACCGGTGTTGCTTTGAGTGCCTACTTACTTCCCAGGAAGGAGACCTGGTCCTCCAGAGCTTTTATTCTGCCACAACTCAAAGCTTTTCATCTCTGCTGGAAAAGAGAAGAAAAAAAGGAGTGGGGCATAAACATTTATTAGCACATCAGTTTATGTAATTGCTGGAACACAAAGACATAGAAGAAGCAGCTGTCACCTGCTGTTTCGGATTATGGCTCTTCAATATTCTTTAGGAGGACATCTTTAACCTTCAGTCATGTTTCTGACCAGTCTTTAGCCTTTTGGGATGAGCCAAGCAAAGCAGAATTCCTTTTGTCATTGTTATTAATACTGTTGATTGGCATCTGAAGGACGGTTTTCCTCTGGGAAAAACCTGCAATGTTTTGCTGCAGTAACATATGTTTGGGGTGGCAGGGGTAAGGTATTTGTTATCAACCATACGATGGAAAAATGCAAGACAGTAAAACAATCCGTAGAGATCTATGTCAGAAGGAGTGAAAACTTTGAACAATGGAAACAATCAGAATGTTTAGGTATCACTTTGGTGAGGTTTGAGGTGGCTCAAAAGCATTATTGGAAACTTGGATGTCTGGAGTGCTTGATATCGGAAACTTGGGATATTTGATATTGAGGATATTATATTAATTTTCTGAAATATTAATTTTCCTTGGAAGTAGTTTTTTGATGAGGTATAAGAGCTATTGAAATAATTCACATTCCAAATGCAAAAGGTCAATATTTTTTAAAAAAAATCACCTGAACAAAAAAAAAAACAAGATTGAAAAAAACTAAACTGATCTTGGTCTTCCCAATTCTGTTATTATGTTCTATTATTCACTCTCGCACAGATGACAGCTGACTGTCATGGTTTAACTCCAAGCAGCAACCCCTGCAGCTACTTGCTCACTCACCCTTGGTGGAACAGGGGAGAAAATCAGAAGCGTAAAAGGGAAAAAACTGCTGGGTTGAGGTAAAGACACTTTATTGGTAAAGCAAGAGTTGCATGTACAAGTAAAGCAAAAAAAAAAAAAAAAATTATTAACCACTTCTCATGAGTGGATAGGTGTTCAGCCATCTCCAGGAAAACTGGACTCAGTCATACATAATGGTGCCTTGGGAAAACAAACGCCCTAACTCCAGATATCTTTCCCTTCCTCCTTCCTTCCCTCACTTTATACAGTGAGCANAGTTGAATGTAAAAGAAAAGAAAAAAAAAAAAAAAATTATTAACCACTTCTCATGAGTGGATAGGTGTTCAGCCATCTCCAGGAAAGCTGGACTCAGTCATACATAATGGTGCCTTGGGAAAACAAACGCCCTAACTCCAGATATCTTTCCCTTCCTCCTTCCTTCCCTCACTTTATACAGTGAGCATGAAGCCATATTGTCTGGCTATCCCTTTGTTCAGTTGAGGTCAGCTGCCTCAGCTGTGTCCCCTCCCAATTTCTTGTACACACCCCGACTACTCGCTGGTGGGGCAGTATGAGAAACAGAAAAGGCCTTGAGGCTGTCCAAGCACTGTTCAGCAATAAGTAAAAGATGCCTGTATTATCGATGCTGCTTACAGCACAAATCCAAAACATGGCCCTGCACTAGCTACTATGAAGAAAATTATCTCAAACCCAGCCAAAAGCAGTCCACTGAATTACAGGGAAATAGGAATTTTTAAATGTATTTTATAATTTCAACCACCGAAACAAAACAAAAAAGGCACCCTTAGGAAGACAGAGAAATTCTCTGATGCCATTGCTCATCTAAAGGATTTTCCTTGCTGATGTGAAGCCTTAAGGCGAAGCCGCATTCCCGCACACCGTACGCGTGGCAGGAACATACTCGCCTGCGGATACTCTCAGCGCCACAGGAGCCGTGTGCCCCACCTCGCCCGTCGCAGCCGCTTCCGTTTCTATCCAAATCAAAACTCGTTACTATGGAAACTGCGATAGAGCTGTCCATCGCAGGAGCTGCGTTCCCGCCCAAAGGGTTATGAGAGGCGCAGCCGCGCCTCTGCTCCCGCCCCCATGGGCGGCATCAAAATCAGCACCGCCCATGGGGAGACGTCACCGCCTGTAAGTCTCGCATTCCTGGCCCCGTTAGGGGCTGTGCGCGCTGTGTCGTGGCTGTGCGGCCGCTCGTTCTGTGGTCCTGGGCTGGGCCCCGGTGCCGCCCCATTACCCGGCCGTTTCCAGGCAGGAGCAGCCTCAGCCGTCGCTGTGAGAGCGGCTCTTTTACCCCTTTCGTCACAGGGGGCGTGCCCTGCGAGCTCGCGGCGCTGTCTCGTGACTTCAGTCGTGGCTGCGGGAGCCCCCAGCGCCCCGAAATCCCGGAAAAAAACTCAAATTCCTTCCTTTCGCACAGCAGAAGCTGGGCCCTCTCCGAACTGGCCTGCTTCAACTTGCTGAGGTCCAGCACCTCTCTTTGGCCAGATGGAATACTGCCCACGTTCACTACAATGTAGGAGGTGGGCGCCTCTCTCCGTTTTTCCCACAATGGCGCGCACCGAGCCGAACCCTTCCGCTTCGAAGAACCTGTCCCGTTTACGCCTAGGTGTCCGTAAGTCAACACAACAATCAAAACCCGCGCGTGTTAAAAACGAAAACCTTTGGAGTGTCATTTGCTCCTCTCCACCAAGAAACAACTTCAGCCGGTGGCACACACACACGGCACGCCTTCCCCCCCCCCCCGCCGAGCTGAG
>VZRR01003253.1:37179-114970 GCA_013398015.1 Oreocharis arfaki
CCCCCCTTAGATAGGAACTAAACTTAGGTTATGAAAATGTGTCTTGAAGAGCTGGTTTCAACCTTGGCTCCCAGAGAGCCGAGATAAGATAGGAGCCTGGGACCCCTGGAGCATGGAGCCTCTGGAATGTGTTTTGTCTTTCTCCCTATCAGGGTAGGGAAAAGTACTGGGGCTAGCTATGAATACAGTAACAGGCTACAGAGCTACAAATATATGTGTAAAGAATATAGAGAATATGTAAAAGCAAAAAAGGTAAAAATCAATTTGACATCAGATGGAGGCCATTTGAAAGCCGTTAGCATCAACAAATGTGCAATGCTCCTCTGCATCAGGAAGTCCATCTTGGTCCATCTTGCCCAGCATTCTGTCTCCAACACTGAGGCAAACATGCAGAAAAAAGAATAGGTCGAGTGAGGACTGACATTTCCCCAGCAAACTCATCCTGCCTCCAGTGCAGAAATCTCTGGGATTTCTTGGGTCAGAGGTAATCTATTTTCTTTTAATAGTGGATGTTTCTTTTACATTTCAGTTTGTTTCACACTGAAAGGAAAATCAATGAGGTAAAGTTTATGTATTTTCCTGCTTTTTTTTAATGTATTTTTCCTGTTTATGTATTTTATGTGTTCTCCATATATCAGAATTGTCCCAGTTTATATATACACACCTTAACCACTGAGGGCAGATCCATTCTGCCAGTATGAAGCATTACCTCTTCATGAGGAATATAAGATTCTGTACCATTATAGATGCAGTTTAATCAATCAAGAATTCCCCACACCAGACAATATAGAAATATCTCTAAAAAAATTATAGCTATAAATATAATAAATATGCAAAGCTGCATTTAAATTAGACCTTGTAAGTCTTAAAAGTCATTGAACTAAAACAGAATAGTTCAGTTGGAAGGAACTGAGTAAGTGATCATCTAGGCTAACTGGGCTGGAGTACTTAGGCAATTTCCAAAAGGTTTAGCTTAAACCCAGTGCTAGTCTCCAAGGAACACCATCACCAAAAGTTAACCATTGAAATAGATTAGAACAGAAAGAAATAACTTAAGATTCTTTCATATTAGCTTTCATTATCTGTCTTGAGAAAAGGAAAGCTTAGGGGAGACCATATCACCATATTCCAATATTTAAGAGGTGGCTACAAAGAGGATGGAGGCTTCCTTTTTGTAAGGAGTCACATGGAAATGATGAAGGGTTATGAGTACATCTTATTCTTGAGAAGATTCTGATTAGACACAAAGTAACAATCCACCATTGGAATGGCCTTCCCAGGGTGATGCCTTAAGTTTTAACTTTTATAATTTAAAATCATGTACTGTCTAGAGTATAACTCTGAAGTTTCTTGTAGTCTGTTAGCTGCTGCTCTCTTAGGCCAGATAGACATAACAAACCCTCTCCAGGCCTGCCCTCCAAGAACACACAGCCTGTCCTAGGCCCAAAATGTAAACCAACATCTTGGAAAGAGGAGGTGAACTTAGGGAAAATTACAGCATTAACTGAAGCTTTAATTGGAGAATTAAACTTGATATGCGAATGGACCAAACTTATAAAAGTGTGAAGAACTGGTGACCTGGGGTCCATCTTGGGGTCCATCTTGGCAGTAGCCTCTGGCTCCCCAAAATGTACCTTTGAAGGCCCTTCAAATAAATACCTACCTTTATTCCCTTACTCTTGTCTAGTCTCTGTTTTTTAGGTGGCCTGATAAGGCATCAAGGGTGGTCAGTTTCAGTCAAAATACAGCCAAAGCCTTCTATAGCGAACCTCTCTGATTCCCTTCCAGCTCAGCTAGCAGGAAGGCATCATACTCCTAAGATCTACAAATACAGCCATGGAATAGTTCCCCTCATTCATAATAATCTTCTCCCTGTAGTATGTGCAATATTTGGTTTCCAGACTCCACAAAATGGTGGATGAAAAGCTCTTGAGAAAGGTTGTTTGTGCTAGAGTTTTCAATGTCCCTTACTGTTAAGACATCTCAGAGAGAACTAGTAGCCTTCATGTAGCTAAGAGAGACAGTCTTGCATACACATGATGTACAAGTCACCGGACAAGGGATTTAGTATCTGTCAGAGACTGAAATGTTATAATTTATGGCTTAAACATCTTCATGAAGGACTTTTGCCTATTATAGCAAAACCGTATAAAAAAAGCTGCATGGAAGACCACCACACCCTGAATGGGGCTCTAACTGAGGCCCTGGACTGCAAGTTGATGGAGGTAAGATAAAGTGACTCAGGTCTGGGCTGGGGGAGAAGAATACATTCACCAGAGGATTAAGCCTCACACCTTCAGGGTGGAGACCACAGCTCCAGGCTAAACAGTTGTCAGGCTTGAACAGACCCTCACATCAAAGGGTGGGGGGAGGAGAGGTTTTGGGTGTGTGATGAAAAAGCCTCTGGTGCAAGGCAGTGAATGTCCATCCTCTGCTGTGCAGAGGAGCTCAGCTGTGGGACTCCCTCACCCCAGGAAAAGCCGCATTCACGTGAAGGACAGCAGAAGGCATGTCATAGCCCATTAAAGCCTCCCCCCAAAGGGGCGCCCAGACCCTGCACCAGGACACTGCACATGATGCAACAAATCCAGAGTCTTGCAAGGGACAGTGTCAAACCTAGCCCACTCAGGGGAGGTACCTGGGCATTCCCACCTAGCCCAAGCGTATATTAAACCACTGGATTCTATACTTTTTGGTGGGGCGGCAGGGGACCCTCACCACCAAGAAGACTAGATGGAGGGAAGCCATAAGACGTCATTGGGACCCTCGGGTGGGTGATATATTTCTACCTGAGAGGAATGCAGAACTTGTCTTTACAAACAAGCTGTGGGTAGACAAGACTAGCACAATGAGATAAGAAAGACAATGGGAAGGATTCCATTGATTGATGAATTAAAAGAGATATACATCTTCAAACAGACCAAAGGTCTGCTGACAAGGTGGGGGGTTTATACATTAGAAGGGAATTTTTAGATATTAGGCATTCCGGGAAGTCTGTACCTCTCGAGTACCTCAGCCAATGGGGAAAGAGAGAGGGAAATGCAGTCGAGAAACTAGGGAAAAATAGGATAAAAAGGAGGCTGCGACCTCCAAAAATTTGAGAGACTCCAGGGGAATGCCCCAGGACCTCTCCCTTTATTCGAATAAAGAAAAGGGACTCCTCTGTCTCCTTTTTGGACATAAACCTCTGGTGTTTGCAGATTAATTTTCCTGACATACCTAATCCCTGTCACTCTCTCTGTCCGCCCCCCACACACCTCTTTTACTATTCTTTCTTTCATTTCTTTCTTTCTTTCTCTTTCTTTCTTTCTCTTTCTTTCTCTTTCTCTCTCTTCCTCTTTCTCTCTTTTTCTCTATTTTTCTCTTTCTCTCTTTCTCTCTATTTACCTCTCTTACTATTAAATAAAATATATCAAATTTTTGGCACCAACATCTAACTTCGTTTGGTTTTAATGAAGTTTTGGGGTGTATTTTGAACATTTCTGGGTTCGATCTGCTTTATTCACAGAGACTTAGTTTTCTTTGCTCTTCTGTGTTTAAATCAGTTTGTAACAGTATCTCACCCAGGAAGTAGTGTCTGGTCCTTTCTATTCAAGAAAGATCAACTCAGAACAGGAAGGAAGGAAGGGAACTCTTTAAATTAAAAGACCTTGAGGGCAAGAGAACAAACTGGGAAGACCAATAAAAGCACCATCAAAACAAAATGCTAGAATAGTCTTTTGCAAGAATAATAAGGAAAATAAATTTAACTGGTTCTACTGGACTTTGTTAATTTCATAAAAGGAAATATATGGAATAGTTGCCAATGAAAATAAGAGACTGAAATTGAGAACCTCCCAGTTCCATGTTCCTAACTGTATTTCAGAATTTTAAAAAAATGTGTATATTATTTTGAATGGTTCAGGCTCTGGCAGGCTTGTCCTTTTTTTATATGATTTGTCCACTTTCGAATTAAGTTTCAGTCTTATCAGATCTGTCTGTCAATCTCTCTACCTCCCTCAGATTTCACATTTATTAGTGATTTGACAAGGTACATTTCAACTTGGCTAGTAAATTGGGTGAAAAGAAACCTGAGGAGAGGACCACAGTTCCTGACCTAACATCCCACAGGCCTCAGAACTGCTGATATAGTTGGGGAAACTGTCAGGTTTTCAGAACAAATCTTTTTTGGGTCTGAAACAACAGTGACATATTTCAAACTAATTGCAAGTTGGGAAAAATCACTTAAATTTAAGTTAGCCTTCTAATTCAGACAAATTGAGAGAGAAGGGTAATACCAGTTATGAAGCAGAGGGAAAACTTCAGAAAAAGGCCAAGAGAAAATGCTGGTAGTGTCTATAGAATGGGAGTGAGAGTGGGACAAACACAGCTGAGCAGGCAGTTGAATATGAGACAAGGTGTAATGTGCCACCTGGCCAAGGTGAAACATGGGTCTCCCCTTTGATGAAGCCATGTCAGGGATACAGTCTTGAGCTAAGAAACAGCTAAGAAACATGCTACCTTGATTCTGGCATTTGGCAATCTCACCAAAAAACCCTTCTGTTTTCATTGACTGTTAGAATTGATTTCTCATGCCTCACCCTGAAAATTAAAATGGAGAAGAGTATTTTACCACATTTATATCAACTTCTATCCAATCCTGTATATGTATTTCATTAATTTAATACTGAGCAAGTATTCTGACCACTGACTAGGTAATCGCTTTATTGTCCGTTTCCTACTCTGCGCTATTCACCTGAAATCAACACAGTAAAATAGTAATTTTAGTAATTAGTCTGATGATTTAAGTTAGATAAAGGTAAGGGGACAGATCCTTTAGATAGGTAAGTGGCCTGTCTCCATTGAGAGACTGATGTAGGACAGAATACATTCTCTCTATGAAGTGGTCTCTGCTGGATAAAGTGATCACTTCCTTTACTATTCCTTGTATCTTTTTGACTATAGCACAGAGCAGCATGATTAAGATTGAATTACACAGCTCTAGATTCCAAGCCCAGAGGAATACTGCTTAAATGACAGAAATTACTGTACATTACCACTTACACAGGTTAGGGCAAAGCTTGTCTCGTGTGTCCTTCAGCTTCAGGGGAACCCATTTGAGTCCCTTCTCACTTGTGTTGGGATAAATCTAGAATAATTATATGCAAGTCAGTACATCATATCTGAATGCATGTCTGCAGTGGGGAGATGTCTGCTCAGGGTTACTACTTCATTCATTTCTGATTCTTTACGGCTGTTGAACTGCAGTTTAACTTACTAAAACATTGTGTATCTAGAAGTTCGAGCATTAAAATGGCACTAACTACATCATAAGCAAAGAAGAAATGAACTAGAAATATGTGAATTAATCCTTTCCAATGGTCACAGAAGATTATAGCATGACCAAGACGCAATAAACTAATTTTCATTGCTCTTTTACTAATAAGATTCATTTCTCCACTATCATTCTTTACTTCTGTCAAAACCACTTGCAAATAAAATCTCCATTTGCAGCCATTTGAAATATTGAAATTTTAGATGTGCTATAATAAGTAGCCATATGACTTTAAATTCACTTGTACACTTGATTCTGCACAAAATACCTGCCTTCATTGTATTTTAATCCTGGTGGTAAGCAAAGTGGGGCCAGAAGACACTAAAATCTACTTTGCATCCTTAATGACTCCCATGACACTTTCCTTAGGCCTTCGGGATCTCAATTATCCAGTGTGTTATGGGCACTCAGAAATTTAATCAAATCAAGACATCTTATCCAGGACTACTCAGGTCAATATGCACCCCACTAGACCCAAAAGGTATGGGGAAAAGTCTCCTATCTTTTTCAAGGACTACTTCACTACTAAATGGAAAAGATTTAGCAGAGAAACTTCCATTATATCCAATCCAAAGAGCAGGCCAATGGCAGGCATAGAGAGCCAAAATGTCAGACCAGCTCCAGTCCAGACACATGAGCCAGGCTGAGCAGCGTGCTAATAAATGAGCTGGTTTTTTGCATTGTAAAAAACCATTTTTTTTTTTTTTTACATTTTGATCTCTTCTTCCTTTCTTGGTGAAACTGGAAGAAACAAGTCTGCTAAAGGTTGTGGGTTTGATTTCTAAAACAAAGACACTTTGTCACAGAATTCCTAAAAGGTTCTTAAAAGCTATTTGGGGGAACATAACACACAAAACCCTGCTATGTAGAAACTGCTTCTCTGCTTATCAAGAAGACAAGAAGTGAGCCCCACAGAGGGCACCATTAGCTTATCAATAAGTTCCTGCTTACGAACACACACACATACATGCTCACCTGATAACAAAGAGATTTTAGTACATCCAAAAGTCTCTGCTTAGTATTTTAGCTGATGCAACACTAGTGCTTCCACTAATCTCCAAAAGCAGACTGGGCATTGCATTCCTGTTGGCAGCAGCATTCTACTACGACTTCTGCCCAGCAATGACTGAGAACATTTATTTGTACTTTGAAGGGTGCTACCTACATGTCAGAACCCACATCTACTTGAAACTCCTCTAATGTCTTTGGCATTGTGGTATGTAAAGCTGTGGTCTTCCAGCAGTACAAATGTGCGCTGAGTCACAGGTTAGGTCCTAACTCTGCACAGATTGTTAGATATATAGCCAACAGTCTTCATACTGAGGAAACAGACTGCTTTAGTATGGCTGGAGAACATTGAAACACTTAGAGCTGTAAAAGCTTACATCCAGCTTCTGCTCCCTATACAGGTGACCAGAAAGCATGGGGATATATAGAGTTGAAAACATTATTTCAAATATATTATTTAGCTACTATATTCCAGCCACTATGGACTACAAATCCTTGCAGGAAAAAATACATGAAGCTGAATAACTCAACTTTCATCCAAATTAATAGATGGACACAGAACTCAAGTTACATGGGTTGACACTCTTACCATAGGTCAGTATCACAATCACATGGGGTTTGATTTGATGTTGATAAAGCAAGATTGATGAAGTATATATAATTCCCACTACCTTTATTTTATTTCCATGGTGTTAAAATACTGTAGTTAAGTCAGTTGTACTCTTTGTCTTCAAATAGCTTGATTTTATAAGTCACAAAATTGCAATAAAAGATGTCCATTATCCACACACAGATAAACACATACATACAGTATTTAATTCAAACATACAGGAGAAAATGTATCACCCAGTTAATGGAAAAGTACTTGAGCTAGACAAGGACAATAACTGACAAAATTATATTATTAGGATAATTTTGCAGTCACTTTTTATTCCATAAAGTTGTATTTTTTGTAAACCTGACATTTCCAAAACAGTGCAAGTGAATCAGAATACAGGTGAACACAAGCTTCTAAATACAGGTGACATCATTAAGAGTGAACACATTCTTTCAACCACAAGTTCACAAAAAGAAACATACAATTTTACGATATATAAGCAGTGACATTCTGAGAAAAAGAAGTGACGATGGTGCAGGTACTCTACTGTGTATGCAAACCAAGCTCCTAGAGCAATTAGTCTTCATGCCAGTTTAATCAATGCACATTAAATGAATGAAATTCTACTTTCATTTATATCCAAGAAACCCTAGCAAGTGAGTAGACTTGGATAATGGATAGAAATTAGTTCCATGACTCCCTTAATTCTTTAGTGAAAGCAGTATTATATATTTCCATGCTACATGGATACTATGCTTCAAATGTGTGCAAGACTCCAAAATGTGCCCATAAACAGAAGACATTCAAGAAAGGTGATACTAAATATTGTCAAAGAAAAAATTTTCATAACTGTCGCTTTCAGCAAGCTGGGCTACCTGCACATCACTGACTTGGTATGTGGGGTCATTACCATTCATGTATTTAGGCATAGAAAGGGCTGTTTTCACTGTTATGCTTGGCACTGCAGAAGTCTTTGCCACTTTGAGATGAAAAGATTGCTTAAATGGTTTACAGGCTTGGAGTTCACATCAGGCATAATTTCTCTCTCAGATAATCCAAGCAATTTGTGAGATGACTTCAATTCAGAGGCTGCTCCAGTCTTTTCTACAGTTTGCTGACTTCCTCATTACAATTAAGCAAATAAAAAAGAACAAGTTTATTCAGAAAAAACTCGCAGGTGTTTTTGTTAGCTACAATGGCCAAGTACCAGAGAATACTAGTGACATCCTTGGAGCACACTAGTTGTGCTGTTACTTGGGGAGAAGTTTCAAGACCCAAACCCCTTGGTTTCTAAATGAAAATGTGCTGTGAAAGGTGGCTCATTGCTGTGCTCTGGGCCACCAAAACTGTGAAATGACTGTGATCTTGAAATCAAGATGGAAACTACAAGGGGTTGCAACAGCACAGGCTCTGCTGCATTAAGAGATATTTTTCTTTGATTCCCTCCCCCGCCTTTCTTCCTGATCATCTTTTTCTGAGATTGTTTTCTTCCTATCCTAAAAACAACTTCAGAGGGACTGTTTGTAAGAAGACACCTTGTACATTGTAAGCTTTAGATATCTCAGATGCCAGAGCATTTGAAAATGTTACTGCCCCATTTCTAAGCTTCTTCCTCCATAGCTTATTGCTAGTGTAAAGTGAGCCTGCTGGGAAAAAAAAGGCAAAAAAAGGTTCAGCAAACCTTTCAGTGAAGTTGTCCAAGAAAACTGATGACATTGTCTCAAAATGGATTAACTGAAAAGCACTTATACAATGACTACCCCCAGCTTCTGTGCAAGCAGAACAGCACAAAGAAACTAAGTGGCTGACAGATGGGAACTTCCAGAGCCCTAAAAGCAACTCCCAAAGTAACCATGTCTCTAGATATTTATGATGATTTCTTAATTAAAAAACCCAAAATGCAGCAGTTCTATAGAAGAGGTATGTTCTACACATTCTTGAAGTATATTACATTTTCATAAGACTTTGGGATTAGAAACTGATTGCAACCAACTGATATTAGTGGGACTTTTTGTTTGGTTGCTTTTTATAGAGTGGAAAGGTGCATCTACAGTATTTTAATATGAACAACTGGTATGATTCATAGTCAAATCTAAGTATCCTAACTGGAAGCAAGGAAGAGCCACAATGGAATTTGATTTAAAAAAAAAAAAAAGGAGAAGAAAAATTGGAGCGTATACATATAAAACCAAAACCATCCATGACAACAGAACTACTGAGTGCCTAGCAGTGATGATACTAAGAATTTGTGGACTATTTCACAAATATGGCACTTAACTGGCCAACAGCTAGATTTTCACTAAGGAATGACTTGTGCTGGATCAATTCTATGATAATTCAAGTCAGAAATGAAAAAAGTTCCGTGTGGGCTCAAATGTGATTTACTTTTATTTGTTTTTTACAAATAAAAACATTTATGCTTTGATACAAAAAAAAAAAAAAGTCCAATAAAATCTGAAATGTTAAATTTGTAATTTTTTTAAACTCTCTTTTTTGTATCGTTTTAAAAGATATTTCAAAAGTATAACTAATTTTTATTTTTAAAATACTGTAAGGTAGCATTTCTGGCAGATTTCAAAGTAAATTTTTGTGTAAAAAGTGGAAATTTATGATTTCAGCTTTTCAAAGGGAACTTTCTCCTTTTTTGAATGGCAACTTCTACATTCAGTTCAATTCACAAGTAGTTTCACTTATGCCCTGAATTATTTTTTCAGCAATTTTACTTCTTAATAATTTTTTGGGGGCACAGTTTTAGAGAGGGCAGATACTGAAGATTCTTACAGGTAATAAACAGATCCCCTTTTTTAGCAAGTACTTTAAGTAATTTCAATTTATGACTGTGAATCAATCTCACATCCAATTTCTGTCTGACTTAGATATTTTTTTAACAGAAAAACCAGACAATTAGCTTTTGCTGGTTAACAAAACTAACTGATGTCAGACATAAACGGCGAGGAATTCAACAACCTTCAATACTAGAGGCAGATATAGATTAGATATTTGAAGGAAACTCTTTACTGTGAGGGTCATGAGAAACTGGAACAGGTTGCTCAGAGAAGTTGTGGATGAACCATCCCTGGATGTGTTCAAGGCCTGGTTGGATGGGGGTCTGAGTAACCTGGCATGGCCATGGGCAGAGAGTTGGAACTAGATGATCTTTAAGGTTCCTTCCAACACAAGCCATTGACTCTCTGACAATACAGCAGTTCAAGGCCAGACTGGATTGGGATTTGAGGAACCTGGTCTAGCAAAAAGTCTCCCTCCCATGGCAGGGGCACTGGAACTAGATCTTTAAGGTCCCTTTCAAGCCATTCTGTGTTTCTGTCTGTAGATGATAATACAACAGAGTAGTCAAATGCCACCAGCCTTTTGGTTTTTCACTCTGATGGAAAATCTGCACTCCACTACATGCTTATAACAGGATTTTGCTGTGGATTTGGGCTTAAATGATCATTTGTCACACAGAATCTGTCAAATCAGCAATTATTAAGAAAGATAGCTGAACAGACTAATAGTTTTTCTTGTCAGATGTTGAATCAATACACTTAGTTCACTTTAAAACTATTTTCTCCCCAATTCATGCAGATAAATAACAGTTAATAAATATTGATCAATACTGTAGTAATAGCAGACACTTGATGATGGTGGCAGTAAAAAGCAAACAGAAATATGGATGTGGTCCATTTTTTAGAATTTGAAGCTATCATGAATATGGCAAGGAAGAGCAAGACCTGTTTGCAAGCAGATTTCTTGCATGTTCTCTGCATTTAAGTTTCCAAACTTCCAGCTGTTCTTCTACCACACCCTTAAGGAAGAAGACATTCAGCAACCTTTCAATCCTGGTTTCACTTTCTACCACAGAGGTCGACCCTTCCTTCCTTTACATGGATTTTATACCAACATGACATTTACTCCTTATTTACACAAAGTGCAAAATACAAGTAGAATCTAAAACCAAGTCTTACAGAGTTCCTCTATTTCTATTCAGAAATCCAAGAGCTTTTTGAAGAAACATGTTTGAATTAATTACAATTAGATTTCTTCTAATTCAGCAAATGATTTCTTAAAGAATTATCAGCAATCAAAGTGGCAAGCTGACATCCAATAACATCTGCACCTTGACTAAACTTCCTTCTAAATTCTTGAGGAAATACATTCAGTACTTGGAACACCCAGATAGGCAATCTCAAGACTCAAAGATCCAAACATTTTAATCCATCTAGTTATCTCTCTTAAAATTATCATATAAACAAACTTATGACTTAAGTATGTAACTCACATGGCAGACATAACGCTCATAGCTTGTAGCAATTTATCACTTGGTTTGATAGCAACAGATCACAGTCTTTAACAGCAGCTTTAAAACTATCCATCTTAATATTAATATGACTTAATTAGGGTTTTTTAAATTATTGAAAGGAACTTGTCAATGCCATAGTGGCTGGCCCAGTTATATCCTTTTGGTATCTGAACTGTACAGTCCTGGAGACTGCAAGAGAAAACTTCCCAAAGAGAACATTCTGTGATGCCTTCTTCAGTGAGCCAAAGCAAGCTGCGTGTTGCTACATGTCACTGAAGAAGTGTTTTCATCCTCTCCCATCCAGGCTAGTAAAGGACAGACTCAAGATACAGAGTATCACAACTGTGAAATACTTTAGGTTCTTTAGCTTATAAATCAAATACCAAATTCAACTTAAAGAAAGAGACAGTGAAAAGATTTTGGCTTTTTTCCATTAAATGATCTATGTATGATATTACCAAGCCTTGTGAATTAAGCATATGAGGATTTCAGCTACTTTTATCTGCAAATCTCTCTATTCTCTCTTGCATTGATGTTTAAAAGTACAATAGAATTTATATACATATATATGTATTTCCAAAGATTTAGCCAGATATCAGTGCTTGAGTGAACTATATAGCTATTCAATAGAAATTATAAAACATCAATACAAATATAAAGACATACTCAATATAAAAAGCTTATATTTATAAAAAATATTTTTAGGTAAAAGTCTTCCCCTGAGGGCATACCACATAGTTGGATTCATAAATATTGCTCTGCACTGCAGCTTGGTTACCAAAGTTCAAAGTTTAACTCTTACATGAAGTGTGAATTGCTCCAGTCACCTGACATGGCTGCAGTGGTTGCCTCAGAATATGTTACCTAGCTTTTTGGAGTAATTCAATGGGGTCTCCGAAAATCTGGAGAAGATTCCTTCTTCCACATATGGAAGATACGAGAGCAGGACCTATAGGCTAGCGAGTGCATGTCACATGACTGGGCTTTTGTTTTCATGGGAAGTTTACTGATTTTTCTGGACCCAGTTCCAACTATCTTCATTCTCCTTTCTGCTCTTTTCAGCCTCAATAATTTCTTTGTACCTCCGGCGGAAGAAGCCCATCTGCAAATCAGAAGAGATGACAGTGGTAAGTTATAGAATCATAAAACTGAAACTTACTTTATCGGTATGACAACAGATAACATTATGCAGAAAGAACCAGCCCAGGAGTTAGCATCTAATTTCTCCAAGTGCCAATCCAAAATCATAGCTCTTTATTTACATCAGTATAAATGAGATCAAACTGAGTCCCAAATTTTCGTAAGTACTCTGCTCCTTATAGATGAACTACTCTGAGGTAGAAGTCCTCTTATATGAAGCATGATTTTTTTTTAAAAAAAGCACATATGGTTTAAAATAGAGACTAATGTTAAATTTGCAGCTGAACCGAAAGCCAGGCTAACTCTTGGGTACTGAGTAAATGCTCACAGAGTTATATGAACAGTGTTCTCAGTGTCTACAACCACACAAAACAAGAGGCATCAAAACAATACAGTACAGTCACCCACCTCCCACTTCTCAATTCCAGCTATAATCACTGACAGTCACTTTTGCATATCTTCTTGTTTCCTAAATCCTTGTACTTAAAGAAATGCAATTGGTTTTCATCTCAGCTTGGATAAAAATTCTCATATCTATGTTTTTTTAAGTCTCTCAGATAAACAAACATCATTTTAATAGCCGACTTTGGTACGCATTCAAGAATAACTCCTCAAACTTAGCTGTGCACTGTTGAGATCACTGAATAAATATTTTGTTCAACATAATTAAACATTTATGTAATTCCTACCACTCTAAACCTGTTTTCTTACTCCTGCTATGTAAAACATGATGTTTTAGTGTTCTTTTATCAACCAGTTATTGCCACTCTTTATTCCCAAATTGCCTGTGTGTAGGAATATTTTGTGCTGTTTTGTCATCACTAATATTCCATTAAATTGGACTTCTTAGTTTCAGTTTTCAGCAACCTTAATTTTCTTCAAGTGTATTTTAATTCACAGGGCAGCATATTCAATCTGTCAAGGGGGATTCTCCAGCACATCTTCCTAAAGTTCAAGTCCTTGCCTGTGCCTCGAATTACATCCTGAATTCACAGCAGCATGAGACTATGCACACACCATCCTCTCATCAATCCTTATCTCTGGCTCTTGCCTTCTGGCAAGGACATAGAAGCTGCAGCATAGTCTAACAAATCCCTCTCTTTTGGAAACTGGGACATACTATTAATCTAGAGATAAGTGTACCCTGCTAGGAGCATAGGTATACATTACATACATACTACTATCCTAGTTCCAGCCACATGGGTAATTTCTGCAGTAGCCAGAGGGGGCATGGTTGGAGCCTGGAGACTATTCTACACCACCTTCCGTCATTGCCAGGGGTGAGGGGAAGGGAGTCTCTTCCAGGGGAAGGGGTTCCTTCTGGTCAAGAAAGCATGGTGGAGGGAACAGTGGGGTAATGCTGGTTCTGAGCCAGAGGGAGCAGTCCAGGTAACATGTCTTGGGGTGATTTTATGGTAATACTGTATTCCCCTATCATCTGCTTTATGACCAGAAATGGGTCCCATGGCTTTAAGCTGGGTCCAGGAGAGGGGGAAGAGAAGCCAGATGAATTCTTCAGCACAGTTTGTGTTCAAGAGCTCACACACACTCCCCTGTGCTCTCACCGCTGCAGAGCCGAGGGAGCGCCTTGCTGCTTTCAGCCAGCCTGTTAGCTGAGGCAAGGTATTTTCCCATACCGGCATACCGAAATTCTCCGGTAACTTCTTCCTCTTCTGGAACTGTTTGTCCTAGCTGTGATCCGAGAGCCAGACCATCAGACCCCCACGGACTGGCAGGGAGGCTGTGGAGATGCCGCATCCCGGCCTAGGACCTTGGAAGGGGCCGAACCAGCTACAGAGGGAACTCTAAATCCACCAGCTCTCTCCGCACCATGGAGGTTTAATATTTTAACGGTTATTAATTTTTTCTGCATGCCCTGTGGGCACTTTGTTAAATAAATTGGTTTTTTCACTTTCCTCTAAGAAATTCCTTTCGTATTGGTGGGAGAGGGAGTGCTGAAACCTGCCTTCTGTGGAGGAGACGTTCCTTCCAGAGCTTTTCCCCCTAAACTTGTCTCAAACCGAAATGTGGCTGCAGTCAGGTCGGCTCAGTAGCATTTTGCATGTGAATCACTCTTTTCTACTCTTTTGTTATTAACATTGTTGCTTTTACTGTTTGTTTTCTTCTCATTGCTGTTTCAAATAAATTGTTCTTATCACAACCCATGATCTTCACATTTTGTACCTCTAACTCTCCTCTCAATCCCGCCTAATGGGAGTTTGGAGTGTTTCAGTGGGAACATTAAATTGGAGAATACAATTCCTAAATCACAACAGCCTAATTTGGTGCCGAAGTGGGACATAGAGGTTGTGATAACAAAAAATCTCCCAGAGCAGGGTGCAAACAACCTTCATCTAAGTATTTGTTGTATTAGGTACAGAGCCACTGGTTACAATTTTGCTTGATCTGTTCATGTGGTTGTGCTACCTAACCCTTAATATATTCCTGTATGTGCTCCTTGCAGTGCTCTTTTTCAGAGCAGGGAGAAGGACCAGGATTACTTCATTGATGTACTGTGTGATAACAGTTTATTACATGATAACATGTAATGAAGGTCATTTGGGGTTTGTATTCATTGTTGTTCTCTACCCTTGCCGCAGGTGCAATATTTGGTAGTCCAGTAATAATCATACCCAGTCTGGGGGGGGAGTAGGGGAGGATGACTTTCCCCAACTTTTTAACCCCTTATCCTTCTTCAGGCCTGTTACAACAGCTTTGGAGAATTTTGAATTCCCTTCGGATGTTAAGGAAAGCATGTTGTTGTT
The DNA here is from genome assembly GCA_013398015.1 of Oreocharis arfaki. Taxonomy (NCBI): domain Eukaryota; kingdom Metazoa; phylum Chordata; class Aves; order Passeriformes; family Paramythiidae; genus Oreocharis; species Oreocharis arfaki. Next base: position 52,305 of record VZRR01003253.1, read on the forward strand.
GCTAAGTCTGCCAGGTCTCCTCAGTGCAGTCCACACCATGGTTAGAGTCAGGACAGAGATTTATAGGAAGGTCATTCAGAGATCTGCCCTAATGGTAGATAGTCATGAGTGGCATGGAATGTGGGAGAAAAAGGCCCAGTTGTCGGAGAAATTATCTGCTCCAATGGCTTGGAAGTTCATCCCTGAACAACTACGGGACCCTAATAAAGTGACAGAATATTTGCAAGGAGAATGCTGTGGCAGTTCCAGAGAGGAGCAATTTGTTGCTGGGCCCTACTATTTGTCGGACACTCTCTGTACTAGACAGCACCCTCAGGGGGAGGGGAAGGAAAACAGACCAGCAGGCACTGTGGCCACTCAAACTGCAACCAAACCAGATGAACAACTCATGCCAGTAGCAGGTGCCCCTCCAGAGAAGAAAAAATCCAAGGCAAAATCAGTTCACATAGTGAAGAATGAAGAAGAAACAGGGCCCTCGGAACAGGAAGAAGAAGCAGGGCCAGAGAGAATCACCTGATCCCTAACCCAGGTGAGCTGTGAGATATGAAAAAAGATTTCACCTGCCACTCAGTAGAGTCCCTTCTGACCTACCTGTTCCGATGCTAAGATATCGTGGCACACAGCATAAAACTAGACGGTAGTGAAGCCAGGCAATTGGGATCCTTGTTCCAGGATGGAGGCATTGGCAACGGGATTTAGAAGAGGACAGAAACTCTCAGCTGCTGGAGGCAACATCTGCCAAGCATGAGGGAAAGGTATTCTCTCATGGATGACCTAATTTTTCCTGCATGACCACAGAGAGGACATGAGAAAGTGAGATGGAACACCCACCTCTGCCCTAGCAGCATGGGTACTTGAGAGGAAGAACAACCACCAAAGGAAATTCTTCAAGGATAAATGCCACTCCAGTTTCCAGTGGGCAAGTCCTTAGACAGAATGGAAGGGCTGAATGTTATTTCTGATCCTCTTGAAGGGGTCTCCAGCTCATGTTTACAAGAACTGAGCAATGACTACCATGACCAGAAGTAGAGGGGACCTGCCTGCAGCCAAATGGAGAAAAGGGACAATTGAATCTATGGGACTGTGTGGATCCCATGGCCTGGCACATCAGCCCACAAGAGTATAAGGCTTTAGTTGACACTGGCACTCAATTTACCCTGATGCCATCAAGGTATGTGGGAGCGGAATCCATTCCTATTTCTGGGGTGACAGGGGGATCCCAGCAGCTGACTGTACTGGAAGCTGAAGTGAGCTTGACTGGGAAGGAGTGGCAGAAACACCCCACTGTGACTGGTCCAGAGGCCCCATGCATTCTTGGCATAGACTATCTCAGAAGCGGGTATTTCAAAGACCCAAAAGGACATTGCTGGGCTTTTGGGATAGCTGCTCTGGAGAGAGACGCAATCAGGCAACTGAATTCTCTCAGACAACCTCTCTGCTGTGGGACTGCTGAGAGTTGAAGAACAACAGGTACCGATCACCACAGCAACAGTGCACTGTCAGCAACACCACACTGACTGAGATTCTGTGACTCCCATCCATAAAATGATTCACGAACTGGAGAGTCAGGGATTGGTCAGTAAGACTTCCTCACCCTTTAATAGCCTCATATGGCCAGTGTGCAAGTCCAATGAAGACTGGAGACTGGCAGTGGACTATCATGTCCTGAACAAAGCCACACTACCACTGAGTGCTGCTGTGACAGACGTGCTGGAATTGCAGTATGAACTGGAGTCCAAGGCAGCAAAAGGGTGCCACCTTCAATATTGCTAACACATTTTTCTCTATTCTTCTAGTAGTAGAGTGCAGGCCACAGTTTGCTTTCACATGGAGGGGCATCCAGTACACCTGGAATGGACTGCCCCAGCTGGGGAACGAGCTCCCCTATTTGCCATGGACTCACCCAAACTGAAGTGGAAAAGGGTGAGGCTCCAGAATAGCTGCTATACATTGATAACATCATTGTGTGCAGCAACACAGCAGTGGAAGTTTTTGAGAAAGGGGAGAAGACAATCCAAATCCTCCTCATGGCTGGTTCTGTCTTAAAGCAAAGTAAGGTCCAGGCACTTGCCCAGGAAATTCAGTTTTTAGGAGTAAAATGGCATGATGGATACCATCAGATTCCAATGGGTATGCAGAAATCCTATATGGCGAGTCACAAAAGTTATTGAGGGACAAACTGGATCAAGTCAGATTGCAGAGCTGAAAGCTGTCCAGCTGGGTTTAGGTATCACTGAATGAGAGAAATGGCCAGCACTCTATCTGTACCCTGACTCATGGATGGTAGCAAATGCTCTGTGAGGGTGGCTAGACTGATGGAAAAAGACCAATTGCCAGCACAGAGATAAACCCATCTGGGCTGCTGATTTCTGGCAAGACATCACTACCCAGATAGGGAAGTTGGCTGTATGTCATGTAGACATACGTGTATGTCTTGTCATACCTAAGAGTCAGGCTACTGAAGAACACCACAACGAACAGGTGGATTAACCTGCCAAAATTAAAGTGTTTTAGGTGGATCTGGACTGGCAATGTAAGGGTGATTTTCTTCTGGGTTGGTGGGCCCATGACAACTCAGGTCATCAGTGAAGAGATTCAATATACAGATGGGCTTGTGATCAAGGGATGGACTTAACCATGAACACGATCTCCCAGGTTATCCATAACTGTGAAACATGCTGCAGGCCAAGCAGGTAAAGCCCCTGTGGTATGGGGGACAATGGTTGTAAAATAAATATGGGGAGGTCTGGCAAATTGATTGTGTCACACTCCTGCAAACCCACCAAGGCAAGCGCTACGTTCTTACAATGGTGGAAGCAACCACTGGATGGCTGGAGAGGCCATGTGCCTCACACCACTGCCCAGACCACCATCTTGGGCCCTGAAAAGGAAGTCCTGACACCCCAGAAAGAACTGAGTAGGACAATGGGACTCATTTAAAAAATAGTCTCACAGACACCTGGGCCAGAGAGCATGGTATAGAGTGGGTATATCATATTTTCTCTCATGCACCAGCCTCTGGGAAAATTAAATGATACAATGGACCATCGAAAAAACACATTCAAAGCAATGGGTAGTGGAACCTTCCAACATTGGGATCTACGTTTAGCAGAGGCCACCTAGTTAGTTAACACTAGAGGCTCTACTAATTGGGCTGGCCCTGCCCCATCAAAGCCTCCACATACCAGAGAAGGGAGTAAAGTCCCCATGGTTCATATGAAGAGTATGTGTTAGGGAAGACAGTTTAGATTAGTCCTACCTCTAAGGCAAAGGCATATGTGGGATTGGTTTTGCTCAAGGATCTGGGTGCACTTTGCGGGTCATGCAGAGGGATGGGGAAACACAATGCGTTCTTCAAGGGGATTTGATTTTTGGGCAAGAACAGTCTGTAATGTTGAATTGTATAATATTGGTTGCTGAATGACACTGCCACTGTATGCCATAACCAACCATGGACAAGAACTATGGACTGCTCAAGATACAGCAGTTGTGAGCTCCTGATGCAGCTTGCAATCACCCAACACAGCACACCAGCCCTCCTGCCCTGGAAGACACCTAGGATGGATAGAACCCACAGTCATGGACTAAATGAACTCAACAGACATCTTGGAGGGATGGCCATTGACTGTAGAAATGATACCAGTGCTTGTATAAACATGCATACATACATACACACACACACACACACACACATCTACATATATATATATTTATGTATATAGTTGGAAGGTGTAGGATCTAGGCAAGACATACATGGTATAGAATAAGAAGCAGATAATGTCCTGGTTCCAGCCACGGCATGAATAATTTTTTTAGTACCCAGAGCGGGCATGGCTAGAACCTGGAGATTATTCTATACCACCTCAAGTCATTGCTGGGGGTGGAGGGAAGAGAGTCTCTTTGGTGGAGAAGGGTTTCCTTCCAGTTGAGTAGATGTGGCAGAGGGATTGATGGGGTTTGTTGGTTCTGAGCTGGAGGGAATGGTCAGGGTATTGTGGCTGTGGTTGGGCCAGGTTGGGCTCAGTGAGCTTTTTGCATGTGAGTCACTCTCTCTCTTTTGTACACTTCTGTCATTAGTATTGTTGCTGTTACTGTTTGTTTTCTTACATCATTGCTGTTTCCAGTAAATTGTTATCTCGGCCTGTGATCTTTACCCTTCGTACTTCCACTCCTCTCCAGCCCAATGGAGCAGGTAGGGGCAGGGAGGAGCAAAAGGCTCGTGGTTTTAGTGGAAGCACTAAACTAGAGAATACCATTCCTAAACCACAATGCCTGCAACTACTTCATAAATGCACAGTAGGTAGACATACACATAAATGCCCATTATCTCAATGTTACAAAGGTTCTATGACCTGGATACTCCCCTGATTAATTGGAATTAGACCTTAAAAGTAATTTGTTCAGTCATTCTTGTGCACAGACTGTGAACATAGTATCTTTCCCATGTACCTAAGCAAAGCTTTATCTGTTGCAATGTACATGGCAAATGCATAGATAATGGTGGTTCTGTTCTAAAAAACCAACTCACGGAAGTGACTCTGCTGAATTTTGGAGGGCCACTTCTCCCTTGCTTCCTAGTCTCTTCCAGAACACTGTATAAAAGGATTCGGGAAGAGAGAATTGGAGAGGAGTTTTTCTAGTTCCCAATTCTTCAAACTTACTCTAGAAGTCAGATTAAATTCTTTCTTTAGCAGAAAAATATCATGACTAGTAATTTTTGTACTTGGACCCACAAGCTGTACCAGTGCAAAGGATTTATTTTGAATAGACATCCTCAAGATTGCACCATCATAAAATCCCAGTGGAAGTTCACCAGTGATGCCAACAGAATTCAGCTCAGCGGAGACTGCAAGCGAATAGCAGAATTTTCTCTGGATTTTTGGTCTAAAATGGAAATGAATTATTATATTGATAAGAAAAAAAAGGCATAAGAGCCTACTACTTTTGCTTCAGTTGGATTTATTCACAGGAATCTGCTGCTACTACTTACATATGCTCAGGGAGCAGATACTATGAAAAAGTGAGTGGCTTTTTTTGTATTATCAGTTTTTGTAACAGAACCTACATGTGCATTAGAAAAGAAAACTGCCATAGGAATTTGCTTCCTAAGATTAAAAAGAGAAGTTCAATTTCTAGTTTTAAAAACAGGTTTTAAACCCATAAGGTTTTCATCTTTCATGCAACCATATCCTTGGTAAAATAAAACTTCCTTTTGAAGTTATAATCAAAATTATAGAAAGGCTTTTAAATTTCCTTAAGGGCCAAAAAACAAACCCCAACTCCTTCCCACTGTTATTTTAACAAAAAAATGTCTGTTTCCAAACATCTGCTTCAGGAATTGTCTTTAAAAGTTGGTTATGAGGGTTTTGGTATTTTACTATTTTTTTTTCTGGATAAAGAATGCTCTTGTACAACTTTCTGGTAGGGATAAAAAGTGAGCTGAAACTGTAATAAATATTAATGAAGCATGAAACCTTACATCTAGAGGTGATTCCACTACGAAGAATTATGTTTATTTGCTGTAAATTATATGGATACTCTCAGTTATGTAGAGGACTATTATGTAGTGCAAGCAAAAAGAGAAACTGGACCTTAAGGATTGGTGGGTTTTTTATGTTTTCAGGAATAGCGGTCAGGGATTAGATACATGTCCCATCCTTGAGAGACAAGGATGTGCTTTGTTATGCAACACTGTTCTTTAGTGACATATATTTACATTTAATGTAATAAAATCCCTACCATCACCAGAAAGAGATTTTTTTTGTAATCGCCATGAAGAAATCACAACATAGTCACTGTCTCACAAAAGACCACACAACCCACAAATCCATCTCCTTAAAATTAACTCCTTTCATTCAAGAAGGACAGCAGTATTCACCACATGGGGAGGGCTGGAGAGAACAAGTGAATTTAACATACAGTGATGGGTAATAAGGAGGCAGACAATTGGACCAAAGCAGGAGAGCTGATACAACATAGGGCTGAATTTATACAGGCTCTTTTATCACTGGGCCTGAAGTGACACCACCTCCTTTTTCCATAGTTAATGCAAAGCCATTAAGAGAACTGAGAAAACCCAGTGAGGACAGCAATGCTGGGACTCAGTCCTGAACTTCAAGCAAGGAAGAAGAGAGATCCTAATCTTTAAAAGGAGTATTGCCATGATCTCATTTGTAGAATGAGTGTTTACAGTAGGCCAATGGTTGCTAACACTTGTTTCATGGGCAATGAGTCTCTAATAATGTTAATTTCTCCCAAATTTTGCTTTCCATATATACAGTCATACATGTGTGTGAACACATACAGATGTGTGTATAGAGCAAAGAAATACCCAGCTCCAGAACTGTACCCCATCAGGCAGTCTATGAGTTCACACATCCCCATCCAAGGAAAGCTCTAATCAGTAAACTTCTGCCTGGGGAAGGCATTCATGAAAAGAAGAGCAACAGGAAAGTGCATTTACAGGTGGCAAAGAGAGATCACTGTGAGAAGCTGAAGGATTATAAAAGAAGAGGAGGCATCATCAACTAAAGACAATGCATGAAATGAGAAAAGGATAGATGGGCTAGAATAACTAAATAAAGTGTGTAAAACCCATGGATTGTTTCAGGTTTTGAATCTAAGCCACCTACTTATAGCAGCTCTAATACTTCTTGAAGCACGTCCAGAAAGGACTGGTTATTGTTTGTCACTTCAAAACCTGAAACCATTCATAGGTTTTTACACACATTTTTTAATTTAGTTATTCCAGCCCATGTACCCTTTTGTAGCATAACCTTACTGCCATCTACAGCATATACTGAGCAGAAAGCATGTTTCTGACAATATTGAACAATAAAGCTGTGTTAGTCTGAGATGGGAAATTACACCTGTTATTGTGAAGTTATTTCTTGCCATGTGACAGCCCTGCCAAGTGGTGTACTCAAACATGAGTATTTAAAGTCTTTAGCATACACAATTCCCCTTTAACTGCCATGCCAGATTTAAATCCCTTCAATCCCAGACAAATCGTATCTAACAACACTCACATAGAATAGCATTCTTCAAGCACCCACAAAAACTGAAAATTTCAGTCAAAAATTATTTCAAACTGTTGAATTATCATCACATTAAATTATCTTGTTGGGTTTTTTTTCCTGTGCTACTTTCTGCATATCCAAAGGCTGAATTACTAAATCTTATATTTTCCTAACTCCAAAAGTGTAAGAACTTACCTAACACATCCTGAAGTATGGGCCTGTGGCTATCTCTCTAGGGTGTGAATTATAAATATGTTTGAAGAGTGATGACATTACAAAATAAAATTTAATTTGCAGCTGGGAAAAAACAAAGCTGATCAGAGGTCAAGCACTATCTCTGCTTTTATTTTACTCACTGTTAGGTAAATTTCTGAAGTGTCTTCATCATGACCAACAAAGTTTATTCTCCCAATCAAATAAAAAGAGAAATAGCTTAAATGTGGATTGTAGAAGAATGGTTATGTTTTGCATTTTTTAAAGTCTTTTTTCCATTAATATAAGTAGTTAAGAAACAAGAAAAAAATTGTAACAGTCACATACTGCTGTAAAAACAACATTATGTCTTAATTACAATAGTGTTTCAAGACTATAACTGAGTTAGGAATAGACGTGTGTGAACTACAATATTCAAACAGAATTCAAAACTGTCTCAGAGAGTTTTGCCACTTCTTAGTTTTTAATTAAGTTTCTCTAGTGCATACTGGGTGTTAAACTGCACACAAGAGTATTGATTTTTAACAACGTTACTCTATTGACAGGGTTACTGACCACAGTACAAGCCAACAAGTGAAAAGAAAAGAGAGCAGAGTAAGTACTGACAAAGGGGTAAGAAATAAAATGTAAGAACCACTGAACAAATCTCCCATGGAACTAGGCTTTGACAACATACTTCGGGTTCAGTGCCTTAGTCACATGCTGTCTTTCCTATGGTATCCAATTTCTTTATCTACTGTAAGCACTGTTCAGTCATACCTGATGAACAGTCTGTATTCACATAATGAATCTTTTACTGCCACATTGCTAATCTAGGCAGATGTCCCAAGCCATTCACAATTAACTTAAAACATCTCACCTTTTTTAGTTGCTTGCTACTTGGGCACTTCTCCCTTCACATAAACAGTACCACAGCTAGAAAAATATGTAGCTAATAATGGGTCAGTGCAGGGCCAGGAACCTCACCCCATTAAGATGCCATCAGTCAGCAGAGGAACAACATGCCCAATATCTGCAAAGCAGTGCTATTGAGATGAGAAGCATGGAGTATTTCCCCATGCAGAGATCGATCACTTGTTATTGAGTGCATCTCATTTTACTACCACCAAGAAGGCAGGTAAAAACACTTTGCACTTGGGTTTGCATGTCCCTGGATAATTCTGGGAAGCCATCAGTTTCAAGAGGATGCAGTGTGTCCTTTCTCCCAATTAAAGGATGCTTGCCACAGTACATGGGGGTCATGAACAGACATTTGTATCAGCTTTTCCACCAAGAACTGTCAAACTGTCAATCCTGGGTCACCATGTGAGGAAAAGGCATGCTTGGAGAGGAGCCACGTGTCTTGTCTATAGTTAAAGGAGAAAATGCACATTTAGGACAAAAGATGGTAGTATGACTGAAGTAAGCTCATGAGGACTCAGGAGGTCTGGCTTTGATTATTCAGTTTTTCACTGATTTTTTGAGAGGCACATCCCTTAACTTTCCTGTAATGTAGGTCCTCATTTTCTCAATTAAACAAGTACAAGAAAATAAGTACATATGATTCAAACATCGCTATTCCACAAGTGGCTGTACACCTATATATAACATACACTTTGTACATATACACAATGTCATATATACTTATACAGCTGGGGAACTGAGGCAAAGATAAGTTCAGCAGCTTGCTCAAAGATAAGTTCTCCTCTACAAACACTTTGTTTAGCTACTATGGAAGAATTTGATACCTACTATCTGTATCTGATCCCAAAGTATTGCAAATAATAGACATTGCTATGGCACAAAAGAATTAGCAATGTACACAAAATAACACTTAACTTTTAACTTACTTTAATCTAGTCTGGCTAAGCTTTCTTGAGATATTACTGCTGGTATGTTGGGAGAAGATCTGTAGTCCTTCAAAGATTTTAGGAGTAAATTTGTTTCACATGCTGTAGTACTAAAATGAGCATCGTTTTTAAATACACATTTTATTAGGCAGTTTCTTTGTAATTTTGAAATAATAAGATTTTTTTTTATAAGAGCATTCACAATTCATAAACTTACCTAAAGGGATAATTAAATAAACTATTATTTTAACCAAATGCTTTATACCTATCTGAAAGGCCAGATATCAAAAAACCATCACTAAGGCTAGGTACCTCAAAGTAGATGCACAATTCAGACTAGCCACATACATGGACAAGATGCATTTAGGTATGTGAAACAGTTAACTGCACATAGAGAGGGACACCAGTACAGATAATCTAATTTAATACATTAGTTTTTTTAATACAACATGCCTTGCCATTGTCACTGATGCTAGACTGTCACCCCACTCATCAATAGTTTGTTCCTCCATTTCTTGTGCAACTTTTCTCCCAGGAGCTGTTCAGTTGGCTTCAATGGAGCTACTTAGTAATGTGGTGAGTAGAGCTGTTAGTTCTGTTATTTACCCTTGGAATATCCTTATCATGTAGGTACCATCTAGGTTGCATCAGACAAGACTCATTCATCTAGGCTGCAATTCATTTGTGCATACATAATATCTTTTGTTAAGGACTTTGTATTTACAGTACTTCAAAAATGAAGAGAATTCCAGTGACTGGACTTATAAAGATCTTTCAGTGCTGAGTTAGGGTAATCTGAGTTTAATGAAAGCACAAACTTCTTGCATCTTGCAGGATAGTAACTATGTACAGTATCTTGCAAGACAAATGTTACAAGTATACTAATAAGTGTAATTAAAAATATAATTAGCCAACATTTAAACTACAAACACTTCCAAAGAGTTTAAAAATTTTTACCTATTGCGAAATTTTACTATATAGTTTATTTTTTTTAAAGTCGTAGAATGAACACGGGCATCAACAAAAGTTCATCTCTGATTATCGCTCTCAAAACTCAGAAAGAACACAATGTCTACTGCAGATTCATCTAGATAAAACTGTCTTCTAAAATCTCAACAGGGAATAGGACAGTAACTAAAGATATCATTGCTGTAAACACAATTAATTTAAGACATATCTCGATCCATATGTTCCATTTCCTCTCCAAAGAAAAGAAAGAAACACTGCTGGAATACTTTTTGCTTTGTTTGAAAACCAGAGACTAAATACTAAAGACCATTTCTGGAATCAATAAAAAGTAGCTTGACAATCATACTTTGATATATTTGATCTGTCAAAAATACTTGAATAAAAGTTGTACCATGTTCACAATTATCAGAACAAGTCACTTTCATGGGTTAGCCAAACCAGACGGAAATGGCTATGGCTGGTGTAAGTTATAATACAGGATTTCCCACTGGGACACCAAGCCTAAAGACAGAATTCAGATTAGGCAAATCACATTTGCTCTGTTATTGGCATTTGGGTCTGAGAGATGCTAATGACTTCCAATAAATACACATATTGTGTTCTGGTAGTGGGAAACCTTGGTACTTATTTGCAATTTTTCAGTCTACACATGCATTCTTTTTCTAGTTTAGACTTCTGAAAATGATGACTATCTTTCCTCGTTTCTGAAAGACATTCTGAATTGCAACCCTACCTCTCTCTTGCCAGTGGATTACATTTGTTTGCATGCTGCCAGGATAAGAGCAACATAGCTGCAATGGCTGTGATGTTCTCAAAGTACTCTGGCATGCACAGCTCTCATTTGGAGGGCACTGACACCACAGAGAACACTCAGTCACAACATTACTGTTGCATATTTACAGAGCTCATTTTATCAAGAAAGATAACAAAGGCATTTTACAAGTACTGGACACATACCACCACTGAAATGTTGCCAATCTTTCTCTTGAGGTTAGTGAACAAGTATTAGATGGCAGCCAGCAAGCTCACTGGTGAAGGCAGTGTTTTGGCTACAACAGCAGCATTAACCATTTAATTGTGTAAGAACAAATAAAAGATGACCAAACTCAATCTTCCTGCAACATCCAGTCAGAATTCAAAAAGCACAGCAAATCATCAGAGTAATGTACTGTAGAAAACCCGAAGTTTGAGTCACTGTTGCAAGAATACAAACCCTTTTAGTCTCAGGAAGCCAAGGATCTACAAACATTTTGTGGTGCTTGCTTTGATTCAGGAGAAGGAAACAATAAAACAAGTTTTGATTGTTCCTTAAGAAAATAGGCACACTTCAGATGATCCACTAAACTTCTGCCTGGTAAAAACTTCATTATTTGTTCAGACAGCCATCCACTTCCATTGTCCCATTTCCTCCTCAAGGTTTCCTAGATATTATACAAAATTAAGATCTATCCATGTTTGTTAGATAATAAAGGCTCGGTCTTGAATCACAGAAGTTAATTATCACCTGACTGCACTTTTAATACTTGTAACAGGATAATATTGAAAAAAACTTATTCTAGGTCTACTGAACCTGTATCAAAAAGGTAGCACCCTGAGAAGCCTACATGTAAGATAGCATGTAACAACTTACTTAAAGCAACTAGATAAATGAATAACAAAAGCAAAAAAACTGAAAAGTTTATCAGAAAAACTGTAGAGAATGCAATGCTTCGAGGACTACAGCAAGAGGAATTTCAGACAACCCAAATAAAGTCACAGTTTTTTTGGACAGACAGGACAGGTATGGGCTATTAGGTTCCTACACATAGGGATCATATTTCTGTAAATGAGACAACCTGAAAAATTAGAGGTAAAAGGTAGGCAGGAACTTGGAAGGAAGTTTGAAAAGATAGTGTTGACATGGTTTTAAATTAAGGAGAGATGATGAAGAAGAAAAAAAAAGAAAGAAATTAGAAGAAATATAGACTTCTTAGGTTCCAAGGCAACTGGTGCATCCATCTACATCTCTGCGGGGAAGACCTTTGTGAGCTGTTCTCTTGCATTACAGCGTAAAATGCAACCAAAAGTACATATTCTATTACCATCTACATAAGCTGTTAAAATGGAGCAATGTTCTTTATCTTCTCCATGACTCAGCCCTGGTAACTCCCTCTGGGGAAGCAGCTGCCACCCTGGGAGTGGCCCATCTCTGCTAATGGGCCATCAATGTCTCCCAGCATCACTCATAGAATTACACTATCCCACTGTGAGATGCCCCACCCTGGAGGAGGAGCTGAACATGCCCACCTGTATATAATCTGAGGCTTGGAATATCACAATGTAATTCCAATTTTGATACCTGTGGATTCCCAGAGGGCAGGAGCTCTCGATAACCACCACCAGACCTCCAGAGAAAGACCAGGCCTTTTCTACAGGATCAGTGCTTCGACAAGACCGCATCAATCATACCAGTGAGTGCAGTCACAGTTTAATTGGACTGCTACAACCACCGTGACCAACAGGGTATCAAGTCGTATTCTGACTTGGTCATTTTAAGCCAGTGTTTCTGTACTACTGCCTTTATTGTAATTTTCCTATTAAATTGTAGTTCTGACTTGGAATCTCTTGCAAGATATTTGTGTGGAGTTAATTCCTCTGCTGGTTGTCTTTCAAACTAGCACAGCTGTGAAATACACCCTTCCCATCAGTAGTGCCTAGTAAGTGCTCTCACAGCAAGTTGAGCTGACTGCCTTGTTTATCTGAACAACAATTATGATTCTTAATTTTTGGCTTCACCATAGTACATAATGGTTTATTCTTGGAATTATATGTACAGAAAGGAAGAAGCATGTGAACTCTGAATAGACACAACAATTTTCACCAAAGATACGAAATGCCACTCAGTTTCAAAAGTTTTCTCTGTCCCCACCTCTAAGAAAACATTTGAATTTAAATAGCTATTACAACCAGCTGGGGGACTTTTTTAAAATTGCGATGTACTCTTACTGGAAAGATTTATATAAAAATAGAGTGGAGGGAGAAAGACAGACAGAGATAAGAGATTGGATATGGATATGTACATGGATATGTATAGGTATATGTATGTGTGTGCATACATACGTGTATATGTACATATATATGAATGTATACTTTGGTCACAACAACCTCATGCATCACTACAAGATGGGGACAGAGTGACTGGAAAGCTGCCCAGAGGGGAAAGGACCTGGGGGTTCTGGTCATCAGGTGGCAGAATATGAGCCAGCAGTGTGCCCAGGTGGCCAAGAAGGTAAATGGCATCCTGGCCTGTATCAGCAATAGTGTGGCCAGCAGGACCAGGGCAGTGATTGTCTCCCTGTACTCAGCACAGGTGAGGCTGCACTTCAAGTACCGTGTCCAGTTTTGAGCCATTCACTTCAAGAAAGACATTGAGATGCTGGCACAAGTCATGAGAAGGGACAATGAAGGGTCTATGGAATAAATCATAAAACAAGTAGCTGACGGAGATAGGGTTCTTCAGCCTGGAAAAAGAAGGGTCAGGGGACACCTTACTGATCTCTATTACGCCCCAAAAGTAGGCTGTAGCAAGGTGGGAGTCAGCTACTTGTCTCAGGCAACTAGTGACAAGACGAGAGGAAAAAGCCTCAAGCTGTGCCAGGAGAGGTTTCGGTTGGACATCAGGAAGAATTTCTTCACTGAAACACTGGTTAAGCATTGGAATGGGCTGCCCAGGGAAGTGGTAGAGTCACTATCTCTGGTAGTGTTCAAGAAACGACTGGATGTGGCACTTAGTGCCACTGGTCTAGTTGACAGGGTAGCGATTGGTCAAAGGTTGGACTCAATGATCTTAGAGGTCTTTTTCAACCTTCATTCTATGATTGTGTATATATATGTGTGTGTGTGTGTGTATGTATGTATGTATAACAGCCACACTACTCCCCTACACTGAAATCCAAAGAGGTTTTGTGCCGTAACTGTATTTCCCTATGCACCTCGGGAGGAAAGTGTGGTGTTGTTTTGTTTATGTGGTATTTTTTTTAAATCAGTTTTATTTCATTGCAGAGCTACTACTCCAAAACCTGGCCACCAGGGAAGGGGGTTGGTATGATGACTGCTCAGGAAACAGTAGTTACACACTGCCACCTGAGCTGTAAATGAAAGGGAGAGAAAATGGTTTGGGGCTTGTAACACAGAATACAGAGCAACCAAAGATTAGGAGCAGAGTTTAGGAGTCTTTTTTTTTCTTTCATTGGAACATGATGAGCTGTATGTTTTGGCCCATTTAAAAAGACAATGTTTGAGGCCCTAAGTAAGAGAAAGCATCTCCTTCCAAAAAGGGGAAAACTTTTTTGGTTTTGCTACATAAATGAATTTCAAGTTAACTTTAGCCTTAGTTATCTTCAGATATCTTCTGAATGCTGAAACAATAAGTGAGGCAATGGCAACTACTCTGTGTAGGGGAATACAAATGTTCTTTCACAGACACTCGTGCAGTCACAAGTTATTTCTCGTAAAAAATACTTCACAACTCAAGCCCGTTCAAATACAGAAATTTCAATCCAAAACATTGTAAAGCACTACTATCATTAACAGAATATTGTGTTATAATATATCATGCTTTGGTTTTGCACTTGCATGGTGTATACCTGGTCTACATGTGCATAAATACACTATGCCCAAAGGAGACTTTGTCCTCACATATTGCTGCAGTCCTGACACCTGACGGAAGTGTGTTTGGGACAGCACTCACTAAAATAAACAGCCAACACTGCCTTTCCCTCCTGAATTGTTGCCAGTGCTTGTGAAACCACAGACCTGTCCAGCACGTGTGGATAGCTGGCCTGAAGAAAAGCAACCTCTTCCCCTGCTCCACTTCCCACAAGCACCTAGAGGCCACCAAAAGGGTATAGGCCAATCTCCACATTAAAAAGCAAAATGTATTGCTGTGGGCAACAGCATGAGAGCTCCTCCTGCTCCTCCTGCTCCTCCTGCACATAAGCGACCACAGGTGAGGCATGAGTGTGGAGAGTGAGCTGTGCGGCAGAGAAGCTGGCAAGTATGAGAGCATGTCTCCACAGATGCCTGCACAAAGTTATCCAGAGTAGATGAACAAGATACAAAAAGCCACAAGTTGGGCTGTCCAACAAAATAGGCAAAAATGGGGCAATCCTTGCCAGTCTGACTTATGCATGGTATCTTGCGTAAGTCAGGGAAAAGTTGATCATCCCCTCTGAATATGTATGCACTTAAACCAGAGGAAGCACAACACCTACATTAAATACGAAAATAAACAGAGAAGCAAAGCCACTCAAAAACTGATCAAGCTTATGCTAAAAAGCTTTTTATATGTATATAAACATGGCTGTGATCTTGCACATGAATAAATAAGCTTTTATTTGAAGTGAAACAACCATTTAGCATCACTTCCATTGACATGAACCCCCTAAACTGTGCAATTTTAGATCGACAAATAATGAAATAATTACCATAGTCATCTTAGTACAATGCACAGTAAACTTATTCTGATTAAAAATAGAATTTTGTGCTGGAATGTCCCTGAGATCTCACTCCTGCTAATGCTATTGATTCTAGCAGTGTGTAATGTGAAATATTTACACATATTCTAGTATTCTTCTACAACTTTAGGGAACTGTTTACTCCATTTGCAAAACATCATCATGTTTGAGGATTTGTCCGTTGTGTTGTGCCACTTGTGGTGTAGTTGTGCACAGAGAGTGTACTTTCCATGTAGGGCTGAGACACAGGCGCTGCCAGCACACTCTGTACGGATGCCAGTGCTCAGTTCTGTTACAATGAGTTTGCTTCAGCTCCTGCTCTTTTCTGCTTTCTAGCATCATAGTTCAGCTCTAATTAATTTCTTAATAAAAATATAATTTATTTTATAATCTAGTCCTAAAATACGGGTAAATTCTTGTTCTCACTGGTGGTTCTAAGATCCAAGTCTCCATCTAATTAAAATCTGTTCTTCCATTCCACATTTAAAAACTAAATTCGAGTATAATGTTGGGATTTTTTTTACTTCTTCTCACACAGAATTTAGGAATGACTGTAGGATGTACTTGGCCAATTGTGTCTAAAAAATATTTACAATCAGACAATTAAGATTCCTCTGTAGGACTGCAACTTTCCCATGTCAGTTTTATCTCAACTTTAATATTGCCATAATTTTAATAAATACAGTAACTAGCAAGTGCAAAGTATTACTTATATATATTTATGTTTCAAACTAAGATAAATTTAAATACTGGCTGATAGCAGCTACACAGTTTTAATCACTTTTCTCTAAAACAAAACCTTATATTATTGGATCCCTTAGTAATCATGCAAATCTGTGGATAAAGCACTGGAACTCATCTGGCAAAGCCTGACTGTCTCTGACCCTGGGCAAGGCATCTCAACTTCCTTTGCCTCAGCACATATGCATGCAGAAACGGCTATGTAACCCTAGTTATAGCTATTTGTTCCTGTTACTTGGAATTTCTCTCAAAGCTTTGATGCAACAAAAATGGCAGTTTCTTCACATGTACTGAATGATCCCTATAAAATCTAAAAGAGCTCAAAGTATCAAGATTAACCCAGGAAGCAAAGGACTGTATTAACTCTATTGGAGACCAAGAATCGAACTTGTGCAAGTTTTACCTGAAGACTCACAGGGTGATATTTCTCTTATCTTGCACATTTTCAAACAGTTAATCTCATGCCTTTTTATGACAGGAAATAAGTAATATGAAATCCGTCATATAGGTATCAGCAGCAATAACTCCTTCATCAAAATTGTGTGTCATTGAGACATAAACCCTGGGCTTCTTCCAATCTCACATTTTTCCATTCTCATGGTTATTCTTCTTAATTCAATCTTAATTGCACAGACTTTTTTCTCTTTTACTATTTCTGACATAGAAAGCAGAAGTATTTCCCAAATGCCAGAGAAACAGAAGTTATGAGATATTCTAGACCATGGTCAGACATTGTTTTCCAAATGAACCTGGCCAGTCAGTGCTTAAAAATCTTCAAAACAGATTATAAAAGTACTTTAAATCTATAACCCGTATAAAATTTATATTTTATATTAAAATATAAGATGTAGTGTATAATCTATAAACCAACTATGCACACATCTATATGATTTAAAATAAGAACTGCATGGCCAGTTATAGGTTTCTAAATCCAATTTATATCTTCATGACCTGCAGCAAAATGTCCTTTCGCAGTACATTGGAGCTGTGACCTCCAGTCCCAGCACAGCCGGCTAGGAGAGCCTGCAGCACACATGCTGCTAAACATTGCAAGTCAGGCTACTGGATGTCTGCCATGGGAAGCAAAATAATGCTGGACTTGTTCCCATGTGTGCATTTGAGATTTAGTTCCCTCAAAGACAGTCCCTGACCTTGACTGTGGTCTTTTAAGTTTATGGATTGGTAACAGGGAACTGAAAAATGAAAACACTTGAAGTTCCTTAGCCCTCATATTTACCACACCAGATGGCTGCTGGCAAGTGTTAACATCAGCCCAGTTTTCCCTATAACAGTGCCTGGGTAAAAGAATTGCACCTTATCAGGGACAGTGTGAAGGCTGTCTTTTAACAGGTCCAGATGCTTCTTGCTCTGGTAAGGCATTTTACTGATCTGGAACTCTTCGTCTGAGGGATCTGAAGAATTTATTGCTGGATACTCCTCTTCCAAGGGCATCTACCTCTTGGAAAGTAGCTACCGGGTAGTTTTTTGCTAGATATGCACCCAATCTCTTTGCTGGTCAAGCAAGTTGACCTTATTTTCAGGTAACTGCTGAAATCAGTGAACCTCAGTCATCATAAAAACAGAAATGCAAAGTATCTAAGTGTAATATAACAGTAGATTTATAAGAGAGACCTTCTATTGTCCTGAAATGGTTATCAGAGATTTCAACTTTTAATAACCAGGCTCTAAAAACCCCCACTTTTTCACTCCTCTGCATCATGAGTCCCTCCATGTCCCTCACAAAAGCTTGTATATTAAATCGGTTTTGCTGACTAATGACTTCTGTAATGGAGTAGACAATTATTAAGTTCCTAAAGATGTTAAATGTTAAGGAGGTTAAATACAAGGATAAGTTTAAGCTTTTTTTCCCTGGGATTAGCTTTGGTGTTTATGTTGCATCTGTTACCTTACCTTCCATAAGAGCACAGCCAGCAATAGGAAGATGAGAATTCCCACCAACAAACTGATGGCAATGATCCATCCGACAACATACCCACGAGGCTCCAGATTGTGCAAAGCCTCAAAGACCACCTAAAAAGCAATTAGAAAAAGATATTTTTATAATTGGAAGTTGTGTTGTTTTCTCTTGTACTTATCTTACTAAACACATGGTCTGGTGGCCTCACTGATCATACTTCATCTGTCAAACAAATAAGGAATGTAGCATTAACTTAGTGCTTTCCATCAATTTTTCCCAAAAGATTTAAAGCTTTCAAGTGGGTTTTGAGTAGTAGGTCATGTGCTGGATCCAAAGAATATCAGCCTTCTCTCCAGTATAACACTTACCCTGCCAACCCCCAACACTGAGCTTGTTCAGGTGCTGGACCATCAAATGTGCACCAAGCTTTGCATGAAAAACTCCATCCCTTAGATTGGCTGGGATTGGTGTGACATCTTGCATGGCTCATCTTATCATCTTCTGGCCCTGACGAACCCCCTAATGCTTCACATGAAACATTCATGATGAGCTTGTGCTGAGGATTAGGTTTTCTCAAGTGAATTTCTTCCCATTTGTTGTCAGGGAGATGCTGGGGGTGGCTTTCTAGGTAAATAGACAGCGATTAAGGAACAAAAGGAGTAGCAAAGCACCCTGATATACCGTTGAAATGGTTTGGGGGACGGGAACACAGGTTTGGAGTTTCTTAGCTGGGTGGGAGTAGTCTTTTCCCGGCTGCGAGCAGAGACAGTCAGACAGTCGTGGGGTTTTTCTCACTAGGACGTCTCCTGCACAGCGGTTTCAACACTGCCATAGAACTCTGCCTGCCACCTGTTTGTAAGTCCATTGCTTGCAAGAGAGAGGAAGAGTCCTGGCTGCCCCATTGACTGAGACTTCACCAGCTGCCGGCACCGAGAGAGACCAGCACAGTCCACCTGGGTGCCTGGTGGAGTCGTTCCTTCCCTTCCCTTCCCTCCCCTCCCCTCCCCGGAGCCACTGCCTGGCGAGCCGCCTGAAGCTGCCCCCGCCGGACCTCCTCTCTGTACAGTAGTGTGACACTGCGATAAAGCCCTGCCTCCCTTCCCAGCATGTACCGGCTGCAATTAGTGGTGCCAAAGACTGATCACCACTCTCATGGGTGCCTGGGGGAGTCAACCCTTCTTCTCTCTCTCTCATCTGAGTCGCCATCACCACCAGGTAGATCCCGCTCATGCATCGGAGCGCCCCCTGAAGCTGCGCGGGCGGTACTGCGCCTTCTCTGCCGCACCTGAGTCACCATCACCCCCTGCCTGTTGTGGTTGTAATTACACCAAAGGGGAAATTGCTTAACGGGTGGGAAAAGTTTGTTATTGGGGTTTTTTTTAATCGTCGTCGTTGTTGTTTGTTCTGTCTTGTTACATATATATATATTCTAGTAAAGAACTGTCATTCTTTTTCCCATCTTCTTGCCTGGAAGCCTCATAATTTTTGAAGTCACAATAATTTGGAGGGGGGGGGGGGTCATCTTTCCATTGCAGGGAGGTTTCCACCTTCCTTGGCAGATCTTTTAAACCAAGACGGCTTGTTAACTATTTTTTCCCCCCAAAAAACGGACAACTCATACATCTCTATTAAACACAAATCATCCCTGCTGTGCTTTACAAGACTCATTGTGTGAAAGAGGCAAAGACATATGCAGTCATGGGTTCTTCTGGAAATGCTGGGAGCTCTTCTCTCTTTTTCTACAGCATGTATGGCAGGGAAATACAGACAACAAAGAGCCTTCCCACCATCTGTCTCAAGAAGATAATGGGAGCAAATTATGTTATTCATATATTCTATGTGAATTTTCAGTCTCTTATTTCAATCAAAACTAGTTCCTCAGTAGAAAACTCAAAAATGGCTCTCCTCAGTGAGGGCTATTTCTATGTTAAATTTTGCAATTTAATATCCAGCAAATGCAGAGAGGTAGCAAGGGGTTTTTTTAAAGGTAATGCATTTGCTTTATCTGGCTTTGTTTTGCAAGACAAGGTAGCTAGTTTTCCTCCCTCCTTCACAAACCACTTTCACCATCTTTGCTTAAAAATGCCAAAACCATTTTGTAGATATGAATTCTTAAATCAGTTTTTTAAAAAAATTAACTGTTAAAAGTAGGTGAAAATCCAGGAGTTAGTCACATAGAATTTTGCAATCCCAAGATAAAAGGCCAGTGAAAGACCCATAAAATACACTCACTTACTGCTAACCCTGTTCAAACAGCTTCATTTATGAGACAGTAAAGGCCATGCAATACCATGCAACTTCTATGAATCTTGAAGGTGGGCATTTAAGAAAAGGATGCAAAAGGAAGGAGATGGCAGCACTGGTACAGCGGCCAGAGATGTCCTGGGTTCTCCAACCATGCAGATTTCCAAGCCTCAGAGAAAACCATGGGGGACTCCGAGTGAGTGCAGGCAACAGCTCTTCTTTGAGAGGGGGATGGGACAAGGACAGCCTCTCAAGATCGCACCAACAAACATTTCTCTATTTCCATAAGCATATGTAGCCTTAGCAAACAGCCACTAAAATTACAGGCACAGATGAGAGAAAGGGGGTCACTACATTTTGTCACAGTGTTCCAATAAAGGAGTACTCAGACATCCTTTATCTCAGTTTCACAGGTTAAGTCAATGCTGATTAAGATCACAGCTTTTCTGGAGGAAGAATTTGAATATAGCTGACTCATACACACTGCTTTTCTTTATTGATGAGATAAAGATCAGGCATTTCACAGAATCACAGAATGGGTAAGGTTGAAAGGGACCACAGTGGGTCATTTGGTCAAACCTCCCTGCTCAAGCAGGGTCATTCTAGAGCACACTGCACAGAATTGCATCCAGACAGTTCTGTAATATCTCCAGTGAGGGAGACTCCACAACCTTTCTGGCCTATCACTTCCATCGCTCATTCACCTGCACAGTAAAGAAATTCTTCCTCATATTCAGCCGGAACTTCCTGTGCATCAGTCTCTTCCTGTTGTCTCTTGCCCTATTGCTTGGCAGCACTAAGAAGAGCCTGCCTCCTTCCTCTTGACATCCTTCCTTCAGATATTTGTATGATACATTGATGAGGACCCCCTCAGTCATCTCTTTTTGAGACTGAACAAGCCCAACTCTCTTGGCCTTTCCTTGACATAACCTAGAAGCTGCAATCTCTTCCCCGAAAAGCAATGTATTTCCCCACCCCTTTCTTCCTTATATGTATCCCCTCCCCACATTCTCCTGTCTTCCCTGCCCCTAGTCCTGGCCACTCCCTCAGGTCCTCCCTATTGGCTCCTGTACCCCAACTCCGCCCATGTACCGCCCCTGTGCCCTGAGACCACTGGCCTGTGTGCTGTCTCTGCCCACCCCCGTCCCCATGTACAAAAGCCCAGACCCTTCCCCATTCCTCGTCTTTGCCTCTGGTCTTTGCCTCTGGTCCCCATGTGAAAAAAGATCTCCTGAGGTCCCCATGCAGAGACCATCTTCTCGCCTCCTTTGCCGCTGCTGTGTTGCAGGAGCAGACAAAACCTGAGCTAGCGTACGGCTCCCCCAGCCAGGGAAAGCGCAGTGACCAGCCTTCAGAGGGGAGGCTGGGACACCAAGGTGCTGACCCAGGCTTGGGTAGAGATGCTCTCCGGCCATTCTGCGTGTGGCTTGCCCAGGCAGCCACAACAAACTGCAACATTTCCTCATAAGAAAGATGTTCCATTCCCTTTGTCACCTCTGTTGCCCTCCACTGGACCTGCTCCAGGAGCTCCATGTCACTCTTGTCCTGAGGAGCCCAGAACTGGATGCAGCACTTCAGATATGGCCTCACCAGGGCTGAGTAGAGGGTCAGGGTCACCTCTCTCCACCTGCTGGCAATGCTAGTCCTAAAGCATCCGAGGATACCATTGGCCTTCTTGACCACAAGGGCTCACTGCTGGCTCATGGACAGCTTGTTGTCCACCAAGACTCACAGGTCCTTCGCTGCAGAGCTGCTTTCCAGCAGTTTGGCCCCCAGCCTGTACTGGTGCAGGGGATTACTCTTCCCCAGGAGCAGGACCCCGCAATTGCCTCTCTTGAACTTCATGCAGAAGCTCAGGACTTCTGAACAATGAATCAGTATGATTTCACAGAAGCTGCCTTATTGTTTACCTAAAAATATTTATACATTTTACAAGTAAATACCTTCAGGTGCTCAGGGTGTGGAGCTACTCAAGGGCCACCTGGACAGAGGGTGGAGGTAGCCCTACAGAGTTGGATCAGATGACCTCATTAGTGTATGAATGGCTCCAAAACCACCTGACACAGGGTGGAGGGGGTTTTGATAAGAATAACGGAAGATGGTTTGGCTGGGGCACACTATCAGGGTTCAAATACATTACAACAACTTCAGACCTTTCTTTTCTGCCCATGTCTCCAAACACTTGAGGTCTTTTTGAAGGGCTTCACAGCCCTCTGTGGTATCAGCCACTACTCCTGGCTTTGTGCCATCAGTGAACTTGCTGCCCCTTCCCCCAAGTCACTGATGAACAAGTTAAACAATACTGGACCCAGTACTGAACCTTGGAGGACACCACTAGTGACAGGCCTCCGATTAGACGTTACATCACTATAACACTCTGGTATCTGTTGTTCAACCAGTTCTCAATCCACCTCACTGGCCATTAATCCAGTCCACACTTCCTGACTTTGCCCATTAGGATATTGTGAGAGGCAGTGTCAAAAGCCTTGTTGAAGTTGAGGTAGGCAATACACACTGCTCTCCCCTCATCCATCCAGTAGTTGTCTCATCATGGAAGGCCATCAGGTTGGTCAAGCATGATTTGCCTTTAGTGAATCCATGCTGACTACTCCTGATCCCCTTCTTTTCATCCATGTGGATAGAGATGGCCTCCAGAATGAGGCACTCCGTCATCTTTCCAGGGATTGATGTGAAGCTGACTGGCTGGTATTTCCCTGGGTCCTCCTTGCTCTTTTCAAAGACCAGGATGATATTTCTCAGGCACCTCTCCTGATCACCACGACCTTTCAAATATGACCATAAGAGGCCTTGCTTTGGTGTCATGATAACGAGACTTGAAAACATAGCAAACAGACATGAACTAAGCTCTACATATTAAGTATTATCCAAACATATTCCCATAACTAGTATTACAATATTCAAAGTAGCTCTCAAACATGGACCAGTTCTTCAACCAAAAAAAAGAATAATTTTAGCACTTCAGATAATAGCACAAGGCCTTTGTCAGACTTTTAAAGATATTTTGCTGAACAGGGAGCTTCCTAAGCAGCAGACTGTCGCTCATAGCCAGTGTAAGGGAAACACCAAACAGAGATCAAACGCAGATCTTCTGCCTTACTCGTATTTCTAAGCAGCTTGGAAAGATGATTTGATGTGGCAGTCCAGTTTTCATAGATGCTAAGTTTAGCATCCATCTTACGGTGTGATGACTTTTTCTTAGACAACAAGACATTAATGTTCTTTTCCTTTCTGACCCTAAAAAACCCAAACTCCTTACATTTTAAGTATTGCCAGCTTTACTGAAGAGACTTTTCAAGCAGTCTCTGGATGCAAAAGGAGGTGGTGC
The DNA here is from genome assembly GCA_013398015.1 of Oreocharis arfaki. Classification (NCBI taxonomy): domain Eukaryota; kingdom Metazoa; phylum Chordata; class Aves; order Passeriformes; family Paramythiidae; genus Oreocharis; species Oreocharis arfaki. The sequence goes on from VZRR01003253.1 coordinate 76,079, forward strand.
CTTCTCTCCACTACTCAGAGAGCAAATGTTAACGTACCACAACCTCCAGCACAATAGACTGGAATGCACTTCATCCTGCCAAAAGACAGAGCCAGAAATAGCTGCCAAGATGAAATCATACATAATCTCTATAGCAAGAGCTTCACATTTCAGGTCTAAAGCACACTGGCTAGAAGACCCTGGCTGAAGCTTTTGCAGTCACAGCTTGAGCTAACAGCGTAGAGTAACAGCTTCTTATCTATCTGGTTTCTTCTAGCAGTCTGGAATCAATCTACATTCATAAAAAGACCCATTCATGGCTTTGTGGTTTGGAGAAGAGCAGGGATGTTGTGCATGTTAATGTCCCCAGCCATCTTAAAGTCCTCAAAATCTGCCTGCATTAATACACAGTAATTGCAATGAGTTTTGGTGAAAAAGGTACCAACAACAAAAAACCCAAGCCAAATCCAAATCAAATCAGACTGAGCAGACAGTGAATGTAAATTGCATATCCGTAGTATCAGAAAGAAGGCAATACAGTCAGTGGCAGGATGCCAGGGAAGCAAGCCATCCCTGGGAGGAAGGTTGGGGGCAGAGGGTAATTGGTACTAAACAGAAGCACACCATCTGCCACCTGCTGCTTGACCCACTGGCCATTGTTCAGTCTCAGAAAGCTGTTCTTGGGCAAACCTTGAATTCCCTGTCCTTTCCACCGCACCAGCACAGCATCTACAGGGTGGCTAATAGGTTGGGGAGGACAAAGGCAGCCCTCAACTCAGCACACTTCTCACAGCCCTGACCTATAAGAAGACAGGAGTGATAAGAGTAACTGCTGCTGAAGATAAGGGGTGTGTGGTTGTCAAAATATCCCAGTAGGGGCAGCACCTGGTTCACAGAAAGCACCTGCAACAGTTACAAAATACAGAGTGGATTATATATTTGTTTCCAGACTAATAAAATGCCAGGGAAAAACCATGAAAAACATCATTGTCTTGATGACATACGAGGATTTTTAGTTTCATATTTATCTTTTGCACTGTACATGCAGGATTTGAAGAGTGCAGTTTGCCATTTAGTTTTATGTAGCTCACACCTCAATTAGGTTTTACACAGTGTAGCTGCCCTTCTGGAAAATAACTGAGATTTCCACCAAACCACTGATTTTTGCAATGTTGAACCCAGACATACAAGAGCACCTACCAGTTCATCTACCTGCGCCAAAGACTTGCTATATCCTGATGGCTATATCTTGGTTAACAAATTAAGAAACAGAACTTTTTTTTAAGAAGTTTTAAAACACCTCATTTCAGTAAAGCATGTAGGCAAGAAGTTAAGAAGTTAAGAAGTAGGAGTAAAAGTTGCAATAAGAGTAGGAATAGGAGTAGGAATTTTTGAAAGTAATTAAAGTTCATACTCTGTCAAAGCTCTTTGCAGAAGAGATACATGCTACTGCACCGGCACTCAGAAAGAAAAGAAACATGCTTCAGCAAAAGCTGATTTAAAATACAAATTGAAAAATTTTCTTTTCTTTTTTGCTTATGTATATTAAATGAATTTTATGCACTTGCATCATGAGCCACAGTACCATGGAAGGCAAGGGATTATAAAAAAATGCTTTTATTTCTGTATAATCACCGAGATTATTTCTGGTCTTTCAAACCACCACACTGCACTGCTGGTTGACTTTTCCATTCAAGTACTGTTATGCTTGGGGGGACTTCAGCAGTAAAGACACCATTCTCCTATATGTCTGTACATATATGCATACACATCCCTTTTATATATTTATTTATTTACATATACTAAGAAAAGCAGTATTTTCTTTAAAAATACAAACCTGAGGTTTCCTTGCAACCTTCTTGTCTCCATCCCATAGAAATTATCTGTATTTTATTGTTATTGTATATTGTATTCCTTTACCCCGGTGTATGTTTCTATGCAACAGACTGCAGTGTAAAGACAAGAAAATCTAAAAAAGGAATGTTATAGTAGCAAATAGAAAGGTAAAACTGTAAAATGAGTAACTTGACATGATGAAAACAATAAGACATCAAATAATTCACTGGCAAGGAGGCTGCAAAGCTACTGGAGAATGCTCCAGCCAGGCATCAAAAAGGTAAGCTGGAGAGAACTGGTGCCTTAAAATGCTGAGTGTTTCTAAAAAATGAGATGTTGATGGTGGATTGCTGAGTGGAAGAGGTATTCCCACATGCATTAAAAAACACAGCTGGGACATCATGAACACTGTCCAATAACACAGGCTGCTCTTTCCAACACAGGCATGGAGAACATGCCAAAGTCAGGAGTCCTCCATTCTGCAGGTAGACAGCTAAAGCTTAGGTTCATGAATTTACATTTAAATATCTTTGCATATAGATATGCATATAAAGACACCTTCCAAGTCTTCACAACCATAAAGTTACTTTTTTAAAGGGTTTTTTTTGCTATTGTTTTTCCCCAAAATATATTGTTTTATCATTGCAAACATAAACATACATAAATTCTGAGCAGAAAAATCCATGGAGGAGAACCACTTGCCTGTGTTGCATTGTCTTGGTTTAAGACAATTCAACAGGAACACTCTAAAATTAGTTCTCCCACTTTGTTTTAAACCAATTCCTTTCTACTTATAATAGATATAAGTGAAAAAATATCAGTTTACTAGCAAGAAAAACAGCAACAGGCAAAAAAAAAAAAGTAAACAATCACTAGATACAAAATTGCTAAATCTCACAGACCCCCACCAGAGACAAAGAGAAACTTGAAATGGCAGAGTGACCCATCCTAAGATGGTGGCCACTGCAGCTGACTGTGTGGCTCTAAAGACAAAGGGAAAATGGCAGCAAACCCTCCCAAGAAGGTAGGAGCTTACAAAGCAGTTCTGGTGGCAGACAGGAATTGCTGGCTTGTGTGGGATCAGTGTTTGCTGCTTGCTGCTGCCTCCTGACACCTGCTGGACTCCACTAGTTTTGGTGTTGCTGCCTTGGGTCCCTGCTCCGATGGAAGAGGAGGGAAGGAAAGAACGGACTCAGCATGGATGAGCGGTGGCCTGGCACCAGATCAGCTCTAGCTTAGTGCTGTCCACAGGTGTTGCAAAATTCACTTTGAAACAGTTTCTGATTGCAAAATGCAGATTCTCCATTTGCTACTATTGCGAATACCTTTTTACCTTACAATTACTTCTTGCCTCTACTATTGCGAGTAGAGGCAAGAAAAGGCCAAGAGGCAAGCCAAACAGGGAGAGAGAGATATGCCTGAGTGTCCCGACTTTTACAAAGCCCTGGGCACGACCTCCCCATTCCGGTTTCCAGCGGCCGGGGTCTTAAAGAGACAGTAACAATTTGGGGCATAAATAGACAGGCGTTACAGTAACATTTTGGGTTACCCGGGGTATGCATTAAACCTCGAGTGACTGAGCTGGAAATAAAAGAATAGTGAACTCTATCCAGAAGGTAGGAGAGGTTCCAAGGCTTGATTGAGCACACCTGTACTTAATAGATAGCACAAGACAGCTATACAATAGCCTTAAGCTTTACCGGTTACTGTGTTGCAGGACCTGCATACATTTTATCTGGGGTTGCCTTTTCATGCAGTCAGTTTTGCATTCTCTCACTTTCAATACAGGAAGACTCAGAGACTTTTGGCTGGTTTTGTTATAGTAAAATCCAGCTACTTCTTCCTTCCACACTTCCAAAGGCAGTCCTTTTGCTCCTTAAGGGCACTCCTCCTCTTCCTGCATACAAGCAGTGAGCAGAAAATGTGGACTCTTGGATCTGGTATTTGACTGTTATGTTCTCATAGAGCTTATTGTTGGTTTTGCTCACATACAGAGAAGAGAGCCAAACCTTCATGGGAACTCATATGATGAAGAAAATAAAGTATGCCTCTTGAAAATACAACACCAGTTTCAGACAATATATACGTATGTTAATTCCACTGTCATCACAGAGCCAAATCCAAACTCTGATAACCTTCCTCATGTGATTCGTCTAATATAAGAGCTCAAACTGCCTATTGTAACCACAGCCAAAAATATATAACTACAAATCACATAAAATCAATCTAAATACAGAGAAATTATTTCTGAGAACTGCACAAATGCATATGTTTTAAAAAATGGGTTAATTTCAAAGACAGCCTGCTACCCAACTTAGAGATACTTACATACACTTTTGCATCTCCCTTACAAATTGTCTATTGAAGTTTCTGACAAAGTTGGTGTTTATATGGGTGGTCCACTGGTATTTCTTATACTATCATCAAAAATATCAGCCTTCCTTCTCCATTTGTTTTCCTTCTCCATTTATCTTCTTTACAGAGAGTTTGCACTCTGATATTGTACACTATACTGTAAAAGTGCCAATTGAAATAATGGCACCTGGTCCAAAAGAACCATTTAAATATGATAATAAGCCCACATGTAGCCACAGACAGCAAAAAGGCCTTTTCAACCTTAGCATGATAAAGTGTTTAAGAAATGTTAGGGAAAATGGTCATAAACAGACTCCTAGAAAGTCCATGCACAACTGAACAGAAGGAGCTGCTATCCAAATGGATACAGTACGTGATCAGTGAAGAGTACAGGATGAGCTTTAAAAAGGGAGAGAGGAGTATGAACAAAGACATTTTCTTTTTCCAGTCTCTATTTCCAGCTGAATAGGTGTGGCTTGCAACAACTACTCTTCCCTTCTGCATTTCACAAGAAGAGAACACAGAAAAATTAATACCTTGAGCCAAGCCACGTCTTAAATTTTTGCCTGAACATGACCCTGTGTAAAACATACAGCAATGCTGAAGCTGGCATCTGGAAATATGATAAAGCAGAGAGGAAATGGCACATGAGAAAAGGCTTGAAACTACAGATTATTGTTACATTGCTACAACACATCAAGCGTGCTCTTTTATATCTAGGGCTTCCCAGGAACTAGAAGCAAGCTCTTATTTGAAGATTAAGATAGCTTCCCAACACGCACTGTGTGCTTCATAATGCAACTCAAGGCTTGATGAAAGGCTTTCTGAGAATAGGAAAAGGACGATTTTTTTTTTTGCTTAATTTTCTTTTCCTTTTTCTCTAAGCATTAGATAACAATGAAATACAGCAGAGCTTGCATTCTTAGATAAATTTCTAGATTTTGAACATTAAAAAATAGCAATCTGAAATATTTTACAGCGTGCCTATCATTCTTAGAGATTCTAAAACCCTTTACAGATGAAAATATTTGTCATAGAGATCCTGGTTTCTTCCATGTCAGTTGGGGCATGGGTATCACAGTCACCTGTTACTTCAGTCATTAATGAAATTTCGCCATACAATTGTAAGATGTGTTCCGTGCAAGCTGCAGAACTAAGGAGAGGCCAAACAATGTATTAACAGACAGGACTGCAGGCCACTTATAAGGCACATTCCCAGCAATGGCTAACTATCTTTTACATTTTAACTTCCAAGACTATTGTATAGAATGGTACGGAAACCTGACAAAGAAAATAAAACAGAAGGGAAAAAAGAAGTTCCTGTCATATAAAAGAATTCCTTTTTCTGACAGATCTAATGAAATAGAAATTCAAGACTACAGTTACAGATATGATTGTTGAGGGATATATCTGGTGCAAGTAGCTGGGTTTGCAAGCTCCAGATTGATATGCCAATTTAAGTGCAGATTGACCTCTGTGTAGGAGCCTGAGCCAAGAGGCTGTGAACTGGGTGGTGTCAGCCAGGTGAATGGACACAGAGGACACAGAGACACAATGAGAGCAGTGAACTGCCAGAGTTCCGGATAACAAAAGGCAGGAAGGCCAGTGGCACCAAAAAGGTAGGAGACACAGCAGGAGCAGAGGACTCATGAGGTAGAGGGAGATCAACACAAAATGCGGTATCAGCTCATACTTGATTTTTACCAGCTCAGCATAAAAGTTAAATGAATTTCTGAAAGTTTAGACAACCTTGTCCATTTTCACAGCTCCTAAAATATAATTACTGCTTCTGAATATTTCATTCTGGCACATGTGAAAAGACGTTGCTGAGGTTTTAAGTGTCTTCTAGGTTTTCAAGGGAAATTTGAATTAGATTAAAGCACGTCAGCCTTAAATCAGGAAGCTAAACCTAATTTTTGCATTAACACCTCAAGAGTATTTTAGCTAGCACAACACAGATCACTCTGGTTCGACATAACATCATTCACTCCATTGACACGGTTATCACAGAGAGCCAAATGACAAAAATACAGTTCACAGTACTGTTAGTCTAGTCAAACAAAGTCTGGGCACTCTTGTGGGCTAGCCCAGGCACAAATTCCACTTTGTACAGGGCTCTCAGCAATTTCCAGCCCACTGGGGTAAGGAAACATTTCTCTTCAGATTTATGTACTCACTGGTTTTTCTTCTGGGCTCCCATGGGGCACCTCCACAACTCTGAGGTCATGGTCCACCTGCAGCCTTGCCCTTGTGACAAACTGGATGACCGATGAACTGTCCTGAGAAGTAAAAAGAGGAAGAACTGGACTTAACAACAACAGCAACGAAAGTACCAATTCCCCCCAGCCAAAAAAGCCCAGCAAACCATCAAACACTTGCCAGTGTAATAAATACACCCAGACAACACTTAGTGAAGGCTACGTTGACAGTTAAGTACTAGCCTGGTTACAATTCTGCTTTGAAAAAGTATACTTTATGTTCATAACAGACAGATATAACTGAGCACATTATTTCAGATTATAACAAAATCAGGTATGTTAGACTTTAAACATATACTTTGTATTTGGTTTGTTAATGTTTCCCACATTTACTACAAAAGCAAGACAGAACATTGCCAATGACACAGGCAGGCTCAATATTAACCATGAAAAGAAGTTCCGATTTGTTTTTCAAGTGAACAGAAAACTGATATACAGAAACTGGGATAAACTACAATATATCCCGGGGAAAAACTTATTTGAATCTGTGCATGGCAAATATCTTAATTATTCACTGTCCACCTCCTCTCATTAATATATATTTCTCCAATAAAATGCCTAGTGCATTTTAACAGGCACATTTCAGTAAGATGCCATTTTAACTTACAGATTAGTCACTTGTATGCAGTTCACCTTGGGAAGGGTACATAATAAGTAGAAAATGGCATACTGGTGATACTCAAACATGTAAACACCGTTGTCTTTTCAAGGAGTGTTGCTAAAAGTAGTCTTAGAAGGGACTCAGTGATGCCTTAGGATTTAGCTTTTATATTTCTTCAGATCCTGTGCTGCTTTAGTCTGTTACTCTAAAACTTCATATAGCCCGTTAGCTACTGTTCTCCCATTCTGGTTAGACATAACAAACCCTCTCTAGGCCTGGACTCAAGGACACCTTGTTGTCCCAGGCCCCGAAATATGTAAACTAAACATCTAGAAACGGGGAACAACCTCGGGGTAATGACATCATTACCTGAAATTGTAACTGGAGAATTAACCCTGATATGCAAACAGACCCAACTTATAAAAGTGGGAAAAACCCATGACCCAATGTCCATCTTGGGTGTAACCTTTTGGAGGCTTTTTGACTGCCCAAGGTGTACCTATTGAAGGCCCTTCAAAAAATACCCACTTTTATTCTCTCAATCTTGTCTAGCCTCAGTTTTCAGGTAGCCTGTCCAAGGCATCACCTGCAGATGGGATGAATTCTGGCTAATCCCAAATCTGAATTTCCTAGAAGCACATTTTGCATACACTCTTGTTTACATATTTTAGCATTTCTATAAACATGTAAAAAATACCTGAAACTTCTGGCCTTGTATATACTTCCTGCTTTCAAATATGAACAAACATTAACAGATTCACTGGTTTCAATTGGAAAAGCTCAGGGCTATTAATAAGTTTAGCAACTGTTTTCTAATAAGGGCTCTCTCTGATGCTTTTAATGTAACAGCTATCAAAGACAGGTTTATTTTAGTAGGCTCATGTTATCAGCTTTCTCCTCCAATTATCTTATACCTTTATAATCTTACAGCATCTTGCCACAATTAGAGTCAGCACTTTTGTAAGTTAAGGAAAATAGGTCAAAATGCAGTAAATCACAAAAATTTTAAAAGATTTGCTGTCTCATTCAGTGGCTTCAGAAGACAGAAATTAACTTGCAACCATTTCTTTCTTGTCACAAATGTTAAGCTCAGCATTAATGTGGTCACGATGCATCTTCTTTGAATAATAATAATTTGAAGTAAAAATGACAAAAAACTGCCATGTGTCTGTTCACACAGAAAGATGATAGCTGGTCACAGTTTACATTCACTTACATGTTTTAGAATGAAAACTCTCAGAAATCAATTCAATTTTCAGAAATGTCTAGCCTGAACACCATGCATACAATTAGGGGTCTCATTTGTCATTTTTCAATGTATAAATTTCTGAACTAAATTTATTTCTATCTTAACAGGTAATGGGTAAGAACTAGGATTAACACATCCATACACACTATTAATAAGTAGATCTGTTTTCTTTAATGCCATGATTATTTTTCACACACTAGTAAAAAGAGGAAGAAATGCAAGTTTTGAGTTCATTGGTTCACATAAGCACACTTAAATTGGCATTGAAGACAACCTACAAGGGGACCACATACCTTCTTGAGTATCTCGGTATTCAGCAGCATGTAGATATTTATGTCACAGGACTCTGCTTTAGGTAGTGAGCTTAAGTTGCAGCGTACAATTAAACAAGATCTGCCTGGTCTTTCACAGTCCTACAGGAAATATGGAAAAAGGTGTTAGGCAAAGGAGGTAAAAATTCAGTGATAAATTGTGTGACAGCAAACACACCAGAAAACTAAGTTATATAGTAAACTGCTATAATACAGCCCTCCTGCATTGAAATAGCAACTGTCAAGACCTGAAGACTGCTGGATAAAGAGGCCTGCATGAAAGCAAGCCAGGTAAAATTCCGTCCTCTACAGAGCTGCCGAGCCAGGCAAGTATTCAGGACTGGAAGGAACAGGACCACTGCTGCACATCAGCTCTCTGTGTGGGTCAGGCACCAAGTACAGTGCAGTGACTCACTGCCCCTATATACCTTTGACAGAACACGAGAGCAAAGGCTCTGGTAACCAAGTGTGTGTTGCCATGTCAGCTAAACCCATTTCCACTGCACTTCCTGAAACTTCCTATTTACTTTTAAAAATCAGACAATTACAGTCACTAAATGACCCCCCAGCACACCATCAGTATTGTTATATATGTTCTATAATGAACTACCTGCTTCAGATCTTCATGCCAAACCATGCAAAATGTTTTGTAAAATATGCTGTATGTTCAAGTGGTGCCATAAGTGGTGCCATTTCTTACCAATACTTTTCTGCCAGACTTCGTGAAAAAAGCAAATATTGTGTGGAAAATATTTTCATTCTCCTGTGGAACAACGCATGGGCTGTGGTTTCTACGAAAAGAACAGTTTCCTTTGTCCTGACCAACCTGCATGCACAATTATAAATCATAATTATTATTCCAAATTAAATGAAATTATACAAGAAGGTTGAATTAGTCTGTCCTTAAAAATACACCTAAATCTGAGCTAAATGTCTGGACTCCCATTAATAGTTAAAAGAGAAAAATAACCACCTTGGGAGTCAAATAACCCTAAAGAAAGTGTCTGAAGTGAGCCAGATGACTCTTGCATTGGAAATGCTTTGACTGGATAGGATATGAACGTGTCTAACCTAGCTCACACATGGGTGTCTGTGTTCTACATAACTGGAGATAGAGACAGAAGAGAAAAACCTCAACAAAATATATGTTATGACATAGTATTTTAAGTCAATAGTTGTCCTAGTTACAGAGGTAGTAGGCGGAGTTTAGCATTAGGGCTGACCCAAAATCTTCCTCTACATCAACCCGCACAAGTTTGTTTATTGTCTCTATAAGACTTGGAGTCGGAAGCAGAGCCTCTGTGTTTCACTCCACAAAATGGGGAAGGGTGCTTCGTGCCTTTAAAAACAGGGGACGGAGACATGGGGATCTCCCGTTCTTTCCGGGCTCTCAAGCATTTCAAAATCCCATTTGCCGGAGGGGGTGGGGGTGACGGGTTTGCCCGCTGCTGCCCGCAGCCGCCACGCCGAAGGTCAGAGCCACTCCACGTTCCAGCCGCTGCCAGCAGCCGCGCCGCGCCAGGGAGAGCCCCTGGTGGGCAGCGTGGAGCGGGCAGCACGGCAGCATTGACTGCTTTTGGACAAAAGTAGTTTTCCCACGTTTTGTTTTGTCCCTGTTCCCCATTGGTTATTCTTTTGGCCGGGGGAGGGTGGGGGGAAGGAATGGGAGAGAGGGCGTTTGGGAGTTTTGTGTTTTTTCCTTCATTCTCTCTCTCCGCTTCGTGGCCCAGGGACGGGAATCTCCACCGTTTTTGTCTGTGTTCCCCGGGACAATTAGGGGGACCTCATACGCATTTGTGCTTGGGCATTGAACCATCTGCTTTTGTATTTCTTGATTATTGCTGTTTTCTTTAAGTAAACCGTTTTTTTTTTTTTTTTTTCACTTGTATCTCTTTGTATTTTTCTCTCCTTATTAGTGGAAAGGGGAGAAGTTTAAACTAAGGGGAAGTAACTTATTTCGGAGACCCCACCCCGTGCAAAATACAATTTGCCCTTTGTATTACCCTTCGTATTACCTTTTCTGATGTTTTAGCCAACTCAGCTACATCCCCGTTTGTATCAGAACCGACGAGATAAATGAAATCTTTGTGTAAATGCACAAGCCTAGGCACTAAATCTGTTCTTTCACCTCTAGCAGAAATAGTACAAAACCCCTTTTCTGTGTCATTAGCTTATTCACTTGTCCAAGAAAGTGAATGACTGAGGCAAGTAAGACTTGAAGAGTACCAAACTGATAAAATGAGCTTCAGTCAAGATAATCTTGCTCAAGAAAAGCTTTCTCACTTTTTGCAGCATATGAATATTTACTGAAAAAAATACCAAAATTTAATAAAAACTATGACAACAAAGTATCAGCAAATTCTTCCTGCTACCATCTTTAAAACCTGTAAGAGTGAGAGAGGGAGATTTTCTCACAAACCACCAATTGACATCTTTACACATCCTGCTGTTGACCTCCTCACATCCTCTGACAGGATAAAAAACTGAAAACTTTTACCTTATTCAAATCATAAATCCTTGAAAGAGGGAGAAAAAAAGTTGTTACAGATACGAAACTACTGCATACTCTGAGTCCAATTCAGCAATACACAGTTCATATCTATGTTAAGTATTGTGAAAAAAGAAGCAAAACCCAAATGTTTATCTAGATTTTAAATGCTGTTTTCCAGACAAGTGATAATCTCTGTCTCTTTGAAAGATGTACCTTTTCTGCTTCACTGGCCCACAAATACTTCATAATCTATTCTTTGAAGTATGTATTCACAACCTGACTTAACACAATCTGTCCTCACACTCCCAACAGCTATACCCAAAGTTTACCGTCTCCTTGGGGCTCAATTGACAATTACGACTAAGATTTGTCCAGATCACCTGAAATGAGTTTTCATTATTTATTTTAGGTAAGGGATTCACAAAGCCTGCAGACATTTACTTCTTTGATCTTTCACATGGAAATTAGATCCATGTCACCTAGAAGGCTTATGTTAAATTAAAACCAGCAAAAAGTCAGGATATATTAAGTACTTGTTCTTTATTCCTGAAAGTTTAAATTACAGATGTCATTAGATTTATGCAAGAGATACAGGAAGGACAGTACAAGTTTCTGCGCTATACAAATTTTTGGCATATTCCCCAAATATTTACATCCTGTAAAAGTACAGTGTAAGAACGAGCCAAAGAAGAAATATCTCACAAGACTAAAAGGAATTGTCTAGCATGAAGCAACATAAGCCTGGTCCTTTCTACTTCATTACCTTTTCTTAAACTGAAAATTGCCATCATTTTTAAAACACTTTAGCTGAAACAGAGAAAGGCACCTCCAGAAGACCAACTCTGAATTTCAAAATACCTTTTCCTCTCTGCCTAAGAGGAAATTAACTACATAGCAATCCTGTGTGAGGTGGATACTAAATTCAGTGTTTCAGTCCATATTAGGAGGGAAACATGCAAGAACTAAGCACCTCCTGTTACCTGCACTGCTCTGGAACAGACCATCAGGTCACCTATATCCTGTTTTAGTAGCCAAAGGCAGAGGCTACTTCCTAGAAAGCAGACACCGCTATTTGGCCTGCAGAATGTGGGGGAATTCAACCAGGCAGAAATTAGATTACACTCATCTGTGTACCTGTGATCAATCAGTGTGTGCTGACAGCCAGCAGGCAGACAAGGATGCAAGGCAGCTGAGCAGCAATCCATTTCTTTTAGCCCTCTTGGAAGCCACAGAGCCACAAAACTGGGAAAAATTAACAAAAAAGTTCTAAATGGGTGGATCATGCTAAAGTAGAAGCAAATCCATCCTTTTCAAAAGACTGGCCACAGCTGTTTTGGTGGGATATTTTTTAGGGTTTTTAGTTTGTTTGTTTTGTTAGGATGACTGTTAGACCCTTATATTTCACATCATCTGTTATTCTCAATTTTTACATGCATAAGGCTTCAGTCAACCAGACAGAAAAAATGATGGCAACTTTTCAATAAACTTTGTTTTCAATGAAATATTCAGCTGCAGAAAGACAACTAGGTAATTAAAATCTTAGCATAAAACTCCTGTTTGCATTATGCTGAGACTGAACTGCATCTCTGAAATACAAATCATGATTAGTATTGTGAGCCTCATTTTGAGTTTCTTGTTGTTCAAACATGATGCTATCCCAGCCACCTTGCAGTACACAGACAAGGAAACTTCTGGCTAAATGTTTACGATTTATAGATGCAAGAACTGTACAAGTCTTTGAAATGGAGTAGGAAGCCAGGCTCTTTGTCAGACCTGGAGTTTCAGGGTACCTGGCATGCCAGAGCTTTTCGAAAATTTCCATTTCTCAGCAGCCTATAAACAGAAAGGGACTACTCCCAAAGTGGTCTTCCCAGGATCCAGGATGCAACATCTTACAGAAACAGCAGAAGGGACTTCTTTTGAGCAGTGCATAGGATGTGGAAAGACATGTACACTGCCTTTGTAGTCAGTGCAAGAACTATACAGAAGGCACAGAGAAATGTCAACATCTAACTCCTACCACAAATGAACATCTGGGGCAGGGAACAAGTGGGACAAAACGGAGGCTATCTTAAATCCTACATTAAGACTACAGATTGGGAAACAAAGACCTTTCCCAAGAGAGGTACCAAATAGAAGTAGCCCTGCAGCCTCCCAAGAAGGGACTTCCAAGGAGCTTTGTTGGAGCTGTCTCTGCTGAAGGTTGTTTTATTCTGTTTTCTAGAAGCTACTTATAAAATCCAGAATTAAATAATTTACAGTCTGCTGCACTGGTCTGGTGCATACAGATAAATCTATACTGGAAGCATACCTAAAATCTGTACCCAGACAGAAGTAGACAAAGTCCACGTTAGCACTTAAAGCAGGCCAAAGAAAAAGGTAAACCAGGCTACCTGCATAGCAACGTCAGCACTTATGTCCATATTACATCCTTTCCTAACTTGCTCTGAGTCTGGTCCTGTGGCCTGAATGTGGTGCAGCCACAAATTAACATCTAACCTAGCAGATTTCACTGAACAGCTTTATATTGCAGAAAAAAAGCACCTAATTTCAAAGACCTTAAATTAGTTTTTACTTTTTCTTCTTCTCTATATACAGTGGTCTATGTCATCACATACAGTCTAGACTACCATACATATCACAAGTTTTTTTCGGGTAACAGTGTAAAATTTTTGTAACACAGAAGTAAGTGTTTCTAACTACTGATCCTAGCCTTCAACTCCTGGAAAACTTTTCTAATTAAAAAAAATACATTTTTTGCAAAGAAATTACATTTTCAGAATTTCAATTCTAAACAGAAAAATTTGTAACGGGGTGGTTGTCTGATCGAAATCCAAACATTGTATAAAATCTTTTCACACAGATTTTATAACTTGATATATTTATTATTTGTCATTTTCATTATTAGAATGAAGCATGCTTTCACTATCTTGAATGTCTTCAAGGTTCATGTGAGGCAAACCAACACCAAGAACAAAAGTAAAATTTTCCCACAGAGGTTTTTACTGACAATGGTTTATTTTTACCATGGTGTTCATGAGTAGGGATGTTCCCATTCTCTAGCAATGTCTTGTCTTAGGCTGCAAAACACTGAACATCAATACACACATCATGTTTTTTCTAGTTTTTACCTCAATTTCAAAGGCACTTTTGTCAAACTGCTCAGCCCCAGTGTAAAGAAAGGTAAAAAAAATCATTCTGATATTCTCACTGTGGAATATCAGAGTGATTAAAGCAGTAGCACAGCTTGCACTCAGATCTCACGTGCATTCTTGAAAACCACTGTATGTCAGAATAGCCTTCAACATTTCTCAGTAACAACACATTACTGTCAGGTGCCTCACTTAGACACCTGTGGCACTTGAAAATCACCACCTTTCAGACAATTTTAAGTGCACATTCAAAATCTAAGGGAGTGAAAATCATTACTCACTGCCGAACATATATATATATGTATATATACATGTGTGTGTGTGTGTGTGTGTGTGTACACGTATATACATATGTGTGTAGTCTCCTATTGTATTCAACACGTGTGCATATACATGTAACATGCATAAATATTAAGAGATACAAGCCAGAACATTTGTACTACACAGACTGTAAATGACACCTTGCATAACAGGCCTCTACATGTCACCATAACTCTGCAGAGGCTAATAATATTACTAATCTATCATCATGCAGAGGAGCAGAAAATCCCTCATACTGCCTATACTACCCATTCCAACCCACACCATTCTCTGATTTTATGATTCTATAAATGGCCACACACTCATTTAGAGACAAGTTAGTCTCTAGCTTTTTTAATTTACTGTAAGTTACTCTCCCCTTGAAAAGCCTGTGAACATGCTTGAGAGATGTTTAAATAGGACTGCCTGTACAATGGGTTACTCTGCCAACTTTCTGTTGTCAGCACAAACTGCTAAATTTCTCAGAGACAAGATATAACCACTGGATAAAGCACGCACGTTACTTCACGCTTTTAAAATGCTCTATCTGCAACAAGGAAGAAATTACTGCAGGATGACTTTAATGGATTCTGAATATTTGAATCTGACTGACTTTTTTCTTGCTACTTTATGGGTTGAAGCAGAGGCAAACCCATAACGTAGCAATGGTTTTTAATCATGTAAGATTATACCACTCTTGAGAAAAAGTGGCAGGACGACATTTCAGAGTGAAACAGCTGTATGTAAAACATACCAGGTACACTCCACACACATCACATCCTAAAAAGCCTGCAGGATATTTAATAGGGCTGTATGAGAATAGTATGTTGACTTTATTACATACACAGGGATCATCATCTCTGACTTTCCCTGAACGTGTAAGGATTTAAGAGAATGCTTGGGCTTGGTTTGCAACTCCAAGAAGGAGGTACCAGTGCAAGGCAGAAAATCACCACACATTTTCCAGGAAACACAGAGGATAACCAAGGGCTGCCAATGAAGCCAGGTCACCTGGGAGTCGTTGGAGTTTCCAGGACAAATAATACACCTGCTGCCTCAGCACATTCCTGTTCTGCTATCAGCACTGTTTCCCACCTTCAGGGTACTTGCAACATCATCGCTGCTCATCTGTAGCTACTCTCAGAACGTGGCAATTTCTAGCAAGCCTTTGGGGCCTTTCAGAAATTGCTGGGATTTAGCAAACTTTTAGCAAACAATTTAAGCATTTAGGCCACATTACCTGTAACATAAACTTCACAGGTGAACTAAAAGCCAGTGGCCCCTTCTAGATTTAACCTCAACCCATTAACATGCATCAAAGGCAAGACCTCCCATTTTTTCAGGGCCCTGCATCCTGCACAAGATGTCAACCTGGGAGAAGGAAATGAAATACAATTTCAAAATGGGCTGGACAGGACAGTTGAGGACCAAGCACAAGAAGTGGATATTAGCAGCTAGGGTTAAGTATGTACAAGTGATAGGAATCTCTTGGAAGAATGAGACAAAAAAACAGGAGGAAAACTGGCTGTTGCTTCCAACAAAGCATTATGTACAATCTCCCTGTTGCATTGCAGTATATAAGAAGCTGAGGGCATTTCCCGTATTTATTGACTGACATTTTACAAGATAAATGGGCAAGCAAATGTGTATCTTCTGTTCATTACTTATACTAGCAACACTAGATTTCCACCAATGCAAAAGAATTCATTATGGTATTAAAACTTAAGGTTTCCAGGCTCTTCCAGCAAGTCTGAGATTCCCCTCTTGAGCTAAATCATCACTAGTTGTGGAGGAGGGCCTGGAAGCCAGAAGAACTAAGCTGATACAAAGCAAGTATGAAGGTGGAATCCAGACATGAGTGCATGTCTGCAAACCCACATCCGACCTCAGAAAAAGTGTGTGGGCAAGTTCAGGGAAAACATCATGAGACCCAAGATATTTGGAACAGCAATTTTACTTGCAGGAAACATGCTCAATGTCTGAACACAGGCCAGTCATTTCACAAAATTTTTAACATTGTTTAACTCTGTAATGGATGCCTATCTCATCGTCCCTGGGCTATACTGGCTCCAAAGGACAAGGAGTTTGGCCATGGTCTGGAAATTGCTGGCAGAGAGTTTTTACATATTTTTCCCCTGTATGTTTTTTTAAATTGTTTTATTTATGTATGAATAACTAATCAGCGGTTCAAGTTTTCAAACTTGAAAAATAAATAACAGATGTGTTTGTCTGTCTTTGTTGCTAACCATAGCACATTCATCCTAGTATTAGGGAAAACATGTATACATGTATTCTGATTCAAAGATACTGATTCACCCTTTATTAGGAGAACAAAGAATTGATAGGCAGGGTTAATCTAACATATCACACTGAGAAAAGAAGGGTGCTGACAAGAAATTCCAGACAAGGTCAGACTTTCAACAGTAGACAAACAAATTACGTAAATATGTTATCTGACTACTTGAGCCATATGCCAAGAATGTTTAATATTCACAGATAATGAAATACATTTGAATTAGAGCAGTCCTGTTAATTCTGGTAATAAATTTAAGAGCCACTGAAACAACAGAACATAATTTTAAAAATTAACCCATTTCACACAACTCTTGAAAGATTTCAACTAAAAATAGCAATGATGGCAAGGAAAACCAGTAGTCCACAGATCCATTAAGTAACCTTACAAGGCCATGAGGAGAGGCAAGTGGAAACAAAGTGGAGATGCTAAAGCATTAAATCAGCTTAGAGGAGGAGTACACCATAGCTCTGGCTTCTGCTCCTCTAGACAACAGGAGAATGCACCAGATGTATGTTTGTCATAAATCAACCTGATTGCAATGCCTTTAGATGTTTTTCTGATGCACTTATTATACAGCTTAATTTAATAATCAGGTTTTATAAGCATGATTCTTGCAACATTGGCCTGGTCTTGGCCCTGCAGCCAATTTGCACATACTTAGCAGCAATCCCCAGAAGTACTGCTCTCAAGAACTAGTGATTCCCACCCAGCTTAGTGACAAAAGCAAAGATCTTCTCATATAAAGTTCTTGACTTACAAGACAGCGGATTCTTTCCTAGACAGACCTGGTCATGCCACATGTACACAGTAAGAAGAAACACTGACAATTTGGTATGATTTAACTGTGAGATCCACAGAAGGTTCAAGCCTAGGAATGAATGACCACAACCTTACATAAAAATCAGCTTACCACTAACATCCATGTGCTCCTTATATACTGGCCTCTAGCAGATGAAACTCAAGAAAGGGTCACTGAGAAATACTCTTCATCTCCGTATGATGAACTGTAAAATGCTTAACCAACAGATGAGGCAACAAATAATTCTCAGGGTATATCTCTATTTAAAAAGCCCCTGAGATCACTTGGCATTTGATGGTCCTTCAGCTAGGTTCTATCTGTCTATAGCACATCCTCTTCTGCAGCCTTATCTATGATGTATTAAACATAAATAAGCCCATGTTTGGTCTTTATCTAATTGTTGGACTTTCCCTATGCAATGTGTTGATATTAGGATGAGGAGCTCTGAAGATCGTGCAGGTAAGTACATTCCCTGGAGGGCTCAAACAACCCCAGTGGGATGTTTCACTGAAGCAGACGTTTGAATGTATCAGAAAGGTGTCTAAGATCTAAATTCTCTTTAGAGGCAGTGGAGAGAAGGTAGGACTTTCAAGAGGATGATTTTGCTTATCTACTAGATGATTGAAGATTAAATGGGTCATTCTCATTAAAAAAAACCTCTTGGGGGATGGAGGAAATACATAAAGTTAAGCAGAAGATGTCTTTTGTTTCCAGGACATCCTCAGGGTTTCCTCCAAGAAATGGTTTATTGATACTTTTGATACCATCTGGTACCTTGCAGAAGACTGGAATTACGTACTTTCAAAGCCAGAAGAAAAATCCAATCAAAGCTGCTTATTTTCACTCTGATGCATGAAGGGAGGAAAACCCTTCTTCCACCAGATGGGAGCTAGAGCTTATATGCACAGATGCCATTGTTTTTAACTCTTCCTTGTTTTTTGCTCCCTTCATTTAAACCACAAATCTTGTACATTAGTTATAGAAGAGAAAGGCTAGTCTAAGTGTCATCATTTAAAATAGGACTGTGTGTTAAAAATTAACCAATCAGTTATTTTCTGAATTTCCTTCTTCATGGTTTTTGGCAGGAAAAGCTTCACCAATGGAAAAATGGTGAATTCCTACACTCACTCCTTCAAAAAAAAAGAAGGAAAAAAATTTAAAAAGATTTCTAGACTTTCATTTCATTCAGTATCCTTTAACAGGAAGAGCTTCCTTCTCTGTCTAGGAAGCTTACAAAAAACCCAACTATATATATTTTTTCCACACCTCAGCAAAACTCCTGATTACTACATGATTACTACTGACCTGGTCTCTGCCAAACCTCCTGATTCCTTCATCATTCTGATAACAGGTTATTTACATATCCACTATATTTCATGTCTTCCTTTATCTGAAATTTCCTTTTATCAAAAGGCAAATCTGCCATCTTTTTCAAAACTGGAGTTCACATATTCAGCCAAAAAATAGGAGCTATGGGCCATCCACAAAGTAGCAACACTTTCAGCTGACCCAAAATAATAATCAAACTGCCACTCATTTGAAAGGCCATGATATTATTGGAGGCAGTGTTGTAAAATTCCAGTAACTAAGTAATTTGACAAATCTCACTTTAGTTTAGAAGCTAATCACGAGCAGGCCACAACTGGACAAGAACATTGTGTTGCTGTGGCCTGATTTAATATATGGATGACAGTGTTTTTTTCCCAGGTTTCAATGGCCTTGATTTTTATATTATTAGACTTTCTTGAAAAACAATTATTTTTTATATTCAAAATGCATTTTCCAAGAACATCCTCTTTAGAATTCTCAAAAAAATTCACTGCTTATACAAATACCATAGCACTTTCATTTTTAGAAGCTTTGGTCAAAACAACTGGAAAATGTCAAAAAAATTGTTTAAATCTGGTTTTACCTAAAGATCTCAACTAGGCAGTCACAGAAAACTTTCTTCCATGTTAAGAAGTTTTGCTCCATCTTCAAGGATGCACTCAGCCATTCATGAAAAGATTATTCTGAAACACTGGAAAAGATGTGAGCTCTGACCAAGGCACAGCTTTTGTATAGTGATTCAGATGGCAAAAATGCTGGGGTTTTTAGATTTATTTTAAGATCTTAACTCAGGAAAAAGCTTAATTTTATGGCTGGGCAGCCTTTCCTGTATAACAATGGAAACTTACAAGAGAGGAAAGTTCTTGTTTGTTTAAAGAGTTTCAGTTCAACATGTTAGCATTAGGAACTCTTTCAGAGCTGCTTTGCAGTCCTGCTCCCTGCTCTTGTCTAAAGGCAACTGTGTTATGCTGGACCACAGTGTATGCTTCTGCCTCTCCTCACAGTCATCCCAGACCTGGCAGATGCACCTAGTTTCTCCTGCAAGGGACAGGGCTCCTAGGCAAAGCCAGATTCAGTTGATACCACAGAGGTGTTCTGCACTGAGAGTGGGGCAGGGAACACCTCCAGCTGCCTAAGCAAAAATGTTTTGGAACAGTCATTTAAAAAGCAATTAAAGTGAAAGAGGCAGGAAGGTCAGAAAGTATCTGTACAATTTTCTGTACAAATTTCTCTTCAATACGCTCTCTGGAATGAGTAATTTCCTCCAGTAATCTAGATATGCCTTTAAATATGGTGCCAAAATATGTGTTTGCCAGTGTGTGTGTAACAATCATTGATATGAAGAGACTACAAGCAGGATGACTAATACAAAGGGCTAAAATAAAACTTGCTGTAAGTGCAAAATGTTCCTGTACAATCTTTCTGTCAAATGTGGCAGCCAGCAGCAGCATGAATTGCTGCTGGGAAAAAAAAAATTGCTGTATCGAATACAATCAGCGAATATTTCTGTCTTCACATGCTAGGACTGCACATATATGTTTTCAGAGACAGGACCTGAAATGTCAAATGACATAAATAAATAACTTCAAACCATGTACCAACAAACAAGAGGTTTTCTACATAATTATATCAATATACAGGCTTGTCTCTGTATGGGGAACATGTAATTGTGAGCTTGACAATCTCAACATATGCCTCAAGGAACACTCACACCCAACCACACATTAGAGATCTTTGACAGTCCTTCTTCTCTTATTTTTAAGCCTTAAACACCAGCATTGCAGCAGACAAAGCATCTTATTCCTATGGCAGAAGATAAAACCTACAGATAATAAGCAGAAATTACATTTTAGGTTTTAAAATTGACAATATTTCTTTCGCATTCTATAAACGAAGAAAAACCTCAATAAGTTTGGGACCTTTTGTGGAATGAGATAGCAAGCTTTAACTCTTCTCCCTACCTTCTTTCTGCTCCTTACAGACATTACTGTGCAAATGCAGGAAGAAAAATTACATAACTGCTATATAAACTGGCCTTAAAAATGTAACCTGTCATCAGCCTCCACTTGTAGCTCTGGGACTGACTCCATTTTACTTTTTCTCTTTCAACCTTCACAGGAAGAGATAAATGTATATTTTACACAGCTTCCCCTAATGAACATGACAAGCATTTCTAGAGTCCCATGCTCAGGCAGCCATCAACTCAAAAGGCAACCTGTAAAAGGAATTATCTTCAATTCTTCCATTAATTCATTCAGTTTTTCCTTACTTTTTAAAATCTTACTGATACCCAGCTATCATAAAGGCACAATCCAGGTCTCACCCGTGTAGAAAGAAGTGTGAAGTGAATATGCCAAACATAATAGGACAACTGGAGGACTTCTGTTTGTCCTTCCAAGAGAAGGACTTTTTATTTTGCTCCCTAATCAAGAAGTGATGGGAAGGGTTGGACCAGGAACTAGTGGCCTGGGCTAACTGGCCCATTTTAGGTTGATGGAGACCAGAGTCACAAGACTGAAGTTTAACCAATTTTTCACTCTCTGTAAATAATTCTCAAGATCTAAGTTTAGAAGCCTAGGAAAAATCAGGGAAACTAGATGGTTTCTGTATTATCAGTGGAGACTGGCAAGTGCTTCTCCAGGGCTGCTTCTATGCCCCTCTATCCATTAATTGCTAGAGTGAAAGAACATAGTAATTTAAATATATTAGCAATTACTAAAACGGCAATTACTAAAACAGTAATTACTAGACTTAGTTACCAAGAGTTACATGCAAGGAGGGAGCTTGTCATCAAAAAACTGAGAGCAGTATTTCTTTCCCTCTTTCTTCCAAATTCCCTTCTATATCATTGTCTTGATTGCAAACCCTTTCTGAAGAGACTGTCTTGCAACATATGCATCTTACTTTCCAACAAGGTTCTTATCTCAGTGATGGTGACAACACGTTTTTTTATATTCTTGCTATTGATTCACCCAAACAGGCTCTGCTTGGTCCCTCCAGAGAAGGGAAGAGGATCATCCAGTTCAAATTGACAAATTTGGTTTCCGACTGTTAATCCCTCATAATTGTATTTACCTTAAATGAAAATAAAACAAACCAGAAGGGAACAATCTGATCCAGTTCCATTAAGCCAGCACCAGAATAATGCTGGACACACTGCTAATTTATGAACAGCTTCAGGAAATACCTTGGTTAATTTGGTAGGAACTCCCATTGTGAAAATCTGTTTGGCAATCCGAAAAAGCAGCTCCTTGCCTGGCAAGTCAGGTAGTGCTTCCCTTGCCCTTGTGTACCCCTAGCTGGATACACAAAGGAAATCACCGATCTTTTAGTTCAAAACCAAAATCTTACACAAATATAACGAGCACTGTTTTTCTTCCTGGAAAAATAGATAATCAATGGCTTGAAGAGGGGAGTATATACTTTTGTGCTAAGACTAACTTCTCTGCTTGTGTGAAGCTCTTCTATGTCATCATCTATACTGTTGTACCACAACACTTTTACTAACAAGCTGAGGTATTTTATTTTTTATGTTTTTAACCTGGCTGGTTTTTAACCTTTGCAAGAAAGCAAATACAAAAACAAACAGCTACTAATTTAAGT
Source organism: Oreocharis arfaki (assembly GCA_013398015.1). Taxonomy (NCBI): domain Eukaryota; kingdom Metazoa; phylum Chordata; class Aves; order Passeriformes; family Paramythiidae; genus Oreocharis; species Oreocharis arfaki. The sequence goes on from VZRR01003253.1 coordinate 98,638, forward strand.
GCTTCAAAAATACCATTTACCACTGCAGAATCTGAGTATTTACTCTGTAAAACCAGTGTCAGAGGTGAAATTTCCTAGCTAAAATTAATTGAAAATTTCTAGTATATCCTTCTCAATAAAAATTTTTAATAGGGAGGAAGTTCAATTGTTCAGGGTTTTTTTCCTAGTTTTCTTATAATTATCAATTTTTTTTTGTTTACTTCTGGCTTTTGTCATTGATTCATTCCCTTTATATATTGGGGGCTTTGTTGGGGGAAGTGCTGCAGAAACTGCAGTACTGCTCCCACTAGTCCTTGAATTGCATCTGAACATCTCTAAGGCAGAACTCCAAATGTCAAAACATTTCCATGATCTGAATTTGTCTCGAAGAAAATGTTAAAACTGTTTCTGCAATGAAGCCAAAAGATCAGAACAGCAGGAACAGAGGAAGCATGAGGGCTGTCATTTCCTCTAAGACCAGCAGATAATACTTCCTATTAACACCTCCCAGAGACACAGACAGTTCCAGTGAGCCATATGTGACAGTCTTCCTGCTATTAATTTTTGTGCCTGAAAGACACAATATGAGGGAGTTTGCTCCTGAAACTATCTTGTGTGGTTTATGTGTATTTGAGACAAACTCCAGTGCTTTAACTACGCATTTTGACTCATAAATTTCACTGCCTTACTGTGTATCAGAGAAGTGGCAATAGAATTACTAGCTTTAAAATAAAAACCATTGTGTCATCAAATCCCAAGGGCTGTATCAACAGTGTATTTTACACATAAATGACAATTCCTAATCCTCTGTATTAATGACAGCTATTCTCAAAGTTTTGTCAACACTGACAGCTAGAATGGCTGGATTATAGGCATAAAGAAAATAATTACAGAAACAACTGCACTGTCTGAAAGGATTCTATTACCTTACTATCTTCATTGCAGTCTAGATTCTGGGAAGTTCAAAATAAGCAAAAGCTTGAAATACTTAATGACTATGGTTACAAAAACTGTCTTGGAAAAACAGCTGCTGTAAACCACTTTCTAAAGTTCAACTCCTTCTAGGTTTCTTTGTTTAATTATATTTGTTCTATGAAAAGTTGAAAAGCTCCATGATTTCAGTTACCTTTTCAGTCAATAAAAACTCACTGGGAGACAGGCAGTAGGAAAGAGAGTGGGATGCTCTCTCTGTTACAATAGTAAGACTTGAGATACATCAGTTCTAGTAAGATTTGGGATACAATGGTTTGGTGCCTGGCTCTGACACAAATTTCCTGTGATGTCAAGCAAAGCAATTGGTGTTCAATTATGTATCTGTAAAGCAAGGATAACCCTTGTTCCAGACAAGATTTTCTTGGCTAACATTTATTAACATGCTAGAGGTATTTAGAAAGTCATGTAGGAGAATTCTACTGACCATATACCCAAAATCAATAGCCAAAATTACTGGAATACCAGTGTATCAGGCAGACATCTCTCATAAAAACATACTTGCCTACTACCTGCAAAGAGGTCTCACAACAGCAGTTTAACATTTCTACAAAAACAAACTTCAAAGTGCAATTCAGCCAAGTAATGTGCAGAGAAATGCAACCTGTTGTTGGGAAAAAGCAATACAAACCTAGCATTTATTACCACAATGCTCAAGACCACACCACCCTGCTGGGACCTCCTTTATAGGATGACTGACTTTAGAGGAGATATTGGCATTTGGGGAGACAAAATCCATTAAGATTCCCACCTCTCTGCAGCTGCTTTGAAAACACAGGGAGAGAGACCAGGGGACGAACAAGGAAATGGGTCATGATACTTTGGCAGGCAATGTGCCAAAGAAAATGTGATCTGCATATAAAGCTGGGCTAAATAAACATTAAAAGGCAATGCCACAGAAAATTATACGTATGCTGGAGAACTAATTAAGTCTGGTTGGAGAATTGGCTCAATCTGTACACTACTATTGCTTCATACAATATCCCAGTATGTTTCTAAGTCATTCTGTCTTTACTGCCCATCTGTAAGCCATATCTATATTTATCTCATACCTCCCAACAGCAAAAATCTTGGAAACCTGCTTAGAAAGATCTTTCAGATCTATGTTTATACATACTCAGTGACATTGTTACCTACATATTAGGTAATATTTTTCAGCCAAAAAGGCTAGAAAAGTATTACCAATACCACATAAGTATAATACTTCTTTTCAATTATCCCAAAGAGCTGGTTTCATTTCACAAAAGCAGATTACTCTGAATTTCAGCAATAAATTCACCTCAGCAGTAAGGTTTCCCTCTTTTGGCTGCCACAGTGTAAATTGTGGTATTGTAGTGGTCTAACAAAGGCTTTGAAATCAATCAATCAATCAATCAATCAATCAATATTAGAAATTAAATCTAAGAATTTCTCTACCACAGTTTATGTTGAATTTCTCTGAAATTGACACAAAATCATCTTTTGAAAAGCATTGTGTTGAAAGAAAATCTTTCTCTATAATTTACATTTGTTAGAAGAACACTCAAAAAGAGCAAATTGTAACATGGGCTATAGCAAAATAGATATTGCTAATGTATTCAGACCTAGCTGATGACCACAGAAAAAACCCAGGGAATCTGAGTCAGCTTGATAAAGCATCCTACTGATATTACACACACCATTTAATCTTCCCTCAGTCAAGGGAGACTGCAAAGAGACAATCCTTTGGCAGGTGTCAAAGACATTCTTTTGCAGAAATGTTCTCTATATTTCCTTCAGCATTAGCCTGACCTATTTTCACACGGCATTGTAGGAAACCAGGAACATACAACCAGTTGTCTTTGCCATAGGTGAGGAAGAACAGTCAACAGCTGGAGGAGTTAAGCTACTTACGATCTGGCCACAGATACAAAGAACCTATGTCTTAAAAAGCAACTGACTCTCTGAGTTTTGGTGGACTTCTTTTGTTTTACTCATCAGTAGCTCTCAGTGCCTCTCTGGGCTCAGAGCACATCGTAACATACTCACCATCATCTGCTGGATATGAAATATTTCATCTCCAGTAGCAGAGAGGCGGTTTGGAATTGAAAAGTCAAGAAAAGCTCCAGGAAGTGTGCTTGGTCCAGCATTGTAAACCTGTAAGAGAAAAAATGAATACAAATAAAATTACATACATGACTCCTCATAAATGGGAAACTACTGTAGATTCAAAGCTGAGTACAGGAAAATTTGAAGAAATACAAGTACTGCGCAGGTTTTTCAATGTCTTCAGACTAAAACTTCTTTTTCAAGAGTCAGAATGAAGTCAAGGATTAGCTTACCTAACAGTCTTCAGGCACAGCTCACATATCAAAGGAGAAGCAGTTTTGCAGGATAATTGCCAGTCATCAATACAAACAGCATAAGACTTCTATTTTATATAGAGACACTGCTAGTACACGAAGTGTTTTGGTAAAAAAATCTTGAAGGTTATTAGAAATATTACTGACTCAGTTAACATTCTCATTTCCATCTGGTAACCACTGTTTGATATTTTGCATATGTTTTCCTTATGGAGCAGAAGCCAAACAATTACTGTGACTGTGGGTTTTCTGAGTGAGTTGCCAGGAAATGTATGTGAACAACTTCCATTCAATTTCTGGCATTTTTGATTAAATTAAACTTCTAGTAGAAAATATTAGCTTTCTATCACCCCCCTGACCCCCAAAATTTCAGCAAAAACTCAGAGAATTTCCCATCCACCACTGAAATGTATCCAGTGAAAATTCCAAAATTTATGGGTTTTTGCTGAAGAGAAATAATCCACGGAAAAAAATTCAAATAAAGTAAGTTTTCATTTGTATATATTTTTTTATCAGAAAAAATATTTTCTGGTTCTTTGTAACAACACAAATATAAATGCATTAAAAAATATTAAAGTAAAAACACTAGAATATTTATCCACACTGAGATACTACTGTCAAAAGATGTAACATGCAGTTGTTAATTGTGTAGAGTACAAATATTAAAACCAATAGGTTTTCATTTTTCAAACACTGTTTATATTTGAAGAAATGCCTGACCGATAAACAGAACTGATTTGCAATGCCAAGTCTTCACAAAAGCCCTGAGGCTCCAGGCAGGGGGAGAAATCCCATTAGAATGGAGTATGATAAATGCTGCATGAAATACAAACATAACGTTTCATGTTAGACATTTTAAAAACATTGATTATCTCACTAAGATCAGATATGAGTTATTGCAAAAAAGGCATTTTCTGTTTCCTTGTTGACACTGGATCTAGTATAGATTTTCACATATAAAAAACTGCTACAAAGCCCCATATTTTTGTAACTCATCTCTTTTCCTTGGTTAAGGAACAATTACTTTTCTCCATTTAGAGAAGTTAAATATATGGCAGGAAATAATTAAGCAAAGAGTGATACAAGCAATGCTTTGCCTATTATGAAACTCTACCTTTTCTCTCTGATACACACAGTTATAAGGTTTACCCCATTACTGGAGAGCAGATGTGTGACTTGTTATGGTATAATTTTCTACTTCCATATGGAAAAAAAAATATTGCCACTGCTAAGTGTGTGCATGAGAGGCAAGAGCATGGCTAGGACAAATGGTGGTGCTGCCAATACACAGCTTCTCTCTCCCTTCCCTGTTCTCACTTTGCTTTACTGAAAATCCTTATCTAGTTAAAACATCAGTGCGTCCGTTCTTCATCTGAGTTAACATATCACTGGGTATGAGGGGGACGAAGGGAAGAAGACCTATAAACCCCCAAGAAGGAAACCAGAATCACAAGAATTAATAGCCTGGTTAACAAAAGCCCTTATGTCCCGAAATCCTGGTTTCAGTCCTTCTCAGTAAATAGCTAAGGGCACTGTATGACAGTAGGGGCTTAATTGCTCTGGATCACAATCTGCCCATGGAGACGGACATGTTATTCATTATGAGCTGAGTGGCATTCATGCCTAGGAAAACAGAAAGAAAAAAGACAAAACGCTATTCTTCACAATAAATGAACCTACCTCTGCATGACTTACCACTCCCTAGTCCCATCTAGTGGCCAAAAAGGATTTGTAGGGCTTGTAATAGATGCAGTCACAGCAGCGAAACACAGCACCAGTTAATTCTGGCCACATCACAAGAGTTTATTATAATAAACCATCCACATATTTTGCCACATCAGGAACCCATCTAACCGCCGTGTAAAGTGTAATATATAAGTAATACCTGAATAATGCTGAGATGCTAGGAGGTATTTATTGAAAGCTTCTCACACCTGTCTTTTTAGAGTCCTCATCTCTTCCCTGTACTGTACTCTTATCACTAGTGCTATAAATATTTTGATACTGGGGCATTTAGCAAGTCTGAATTCCTAGCACAGATATGTGTTTGTTCTCTTGGATAAAGGCTGCCTACTCCTCTGTTCAATGACCATGCCACTAAAAAGAATTACTCCTTCACTTTTAACCTGTGACTTCAACCAAGATGTGGCACTTGAGTCACTAGGGCTCTTTACTCAGCATGTGAAGAAAGGTGAAAGAGAAACAAATGGTAGCAGCTTTATTTCTACGGAAGTGAGATGCCTTCTTTGCAATTCTTGTCATAATATATTTGGATAAAGGACATATGCCATCCCTGCATGCTGTAATAATGGTATCCAATCAAGAATGCATTGTACAGCATTGTAGCAGGATGCTCTGCCTGAGGGGGGGGTAAAACAGCTCAAACTAAACTCCATTTGTGACAGGTACCCGTGATGGATGGAGAAGGGTGGTCACACTGCTTCTGGTATTAAAGACAGCCGAGACCAGGCTAACTCATCAGCCCCGAAGATAAACATTCAGACAGCATTTCCTGACAAAAACTGGTACCAGTGAGGATGTGATAGGCAAAGTTCCTGCTAAAGGAATCAGGTGATAGGACTGATGACTTCTCTAAAGCTGTTGAGCTGGCACAGCTAGCCTAGAAACACATGAGTGAGAGTTGATCACTTTACACTATAAAACCCCAGTTCCACTTTTTATCAGCATGGACTTCTAACACACCACTTCCAGGAGAGAGTGTGAAGATTCTTCCCTTGAGTGGAGATGTCCCTCAAGGTTTCTCCCTGAGGCTGAGCAAAAGAGATTTGCCCACAGTTGTTGGTATGAGTGAGTAACAGCAATCTCTACTTAATAATTATTAAGCTTTTAAATTATTGATTTAATAAATAGTGCAAAACAGTATTAGTAAAACTATCTACATTGTGTGGTAAATAATTCCAATTACAGTATTTTAGTCTAATCAATTTAAATAAATAATTTATGTTATTCATGTAAATATATTTTGTTTTCTCATCCTTAATCATAAAGGAAAAAGTTACACAAAGGCTCTATTACATCGATACAACCTTTAGACAAAAACAGTTGACCAAGTTTGGGGCTAGGATTGGATCCAGTTGCACCTGGTTTCCTCCCTGAGAAGAAGTTTAGAAAGCAAAGGAGTCTTTTCTGAACCTCATAACTCAACAAGAGGATCTTCTTTATAAACCTCGCCCAAAGCTTCAATTCTGCCCATGACTGTGATTCGAAATCATGCACAAAAGCCCATATCACACTCAGAATAAAATAGATACAAAACAAGAATGTGCTGTAAAACAGGAAAGCAGTCAATATAAGGATGAGTTTTACCTGCAGTGTGAAGTTAAGAGACTGGAAAAGACATTCATGGTTTTCCAACTGAACAAAGTTGGATGCTTCCACAGAATCACCGTAGAAAAATGAAGTAGGGAAGACTTCTCTGTAAGACCAAGACACCAATACAGTAAGCTGAATTTGTGACCAAAACGAAATATATTTGTGTCTAGCTGAACTGCACCCCTTGCTTTTTAGTCATGTGAAATTCTATGTGACCATTTTATATTAATCTATTTCGTGTGATTTGATTTCCTCTTGGCAACATTAGACTACACAAGCAGCATCTCAGCTGACCTGGGTTAACATCCCATCAATGAAGCAGAGACTTCTTTTGATTACTTATCCCTTTTTCTCCTTTCCTATGACAAAACCTCCTCTCTGGGGTTCCCTGCCATGGATGATTTGTGCAAGTCCTGTAGCTTGGATTAACACAGGAAATCACTGCACTACCAGGTTAATCTGAAGAAACAGTATCTAAGAGGAATACTTCAAGATACATATTCACTAAAGTAACATTCAATTTTATCTAACATTTACATAGGCATTTCAGGAATAAACACTTGGTTAATTACCGAAGTTTTACTACCTTTATCATTAGCAGATGGTTAAAGGAAAGAGTAGAGGGAGATAACCTGCTTTCAACTAGAGCGGAGCAGTCCAAGTTTCCTCAACCACTCTTATCCTCTAATCACGCAGTAAAATGCAGTACGATTTTACCAGAAATTACTTGGAAGCACAACACAGTACCTGAAAATCCTGGAGAAGAAGACTAGGAGTGCTTTAAGCACCCTTTATGTCTCCTTCTAATCTCAGGCTGCTCCACTGTCTGGAACGGGTCCTGGTGTAATTTCAGACAAACCTTAGTCCTTCCCTACTGCCTAAAACTCTGCTTCCTTCACAAGTTGTCCTTTGGAGTCACAACATTTTGAGACAGGTTTTTAAGACTGTTTAGGTGCATTTCCCTTTTTCCTGCCTGCATCCTATGCCAGGGATTGCTAGAGGAAACAGTGAAAGATAGATTTTCTCTTCCCATTTACAGTGTTGTGCCAGAAGACTTCTCCCCAGTATGGTACAAGCCATTCTGGGCTATTTATAACCAGGAATGAAGTTTGCTCCTCTAGATTCAAATGTAGGACAATTAAGCTAATAAAACAAGCTTCAAAAAGATACTGTCCAAAAAACAAGAGTATTACTAATATTACCATGCCTGGCAATATGCCCTCCAATAAACCCAACTTTTCTCTGGCATTTGGACTTTTCTGTGAACTTAATTAACTAAGCCTTGTCTATGAGAAAGAAAAATATAATCCACACAGACACTTGGGTGGGGCTTATAAATTTAGAGACCCTGTGCTTTAAAAAAGTACATTCAGAAGAGAAAGTAGAGAAACCAGTTTTTATTATATTTTGGCATGCAGTATTCTGTAGGTAATAAACAGAGACCTAAAGACACAGATGAAAGCACTCATATCTGTAAAGCTGAACAAAAATCCATCTATATCGAAGCATCAAGAAGCAAGACTTAAATTTCTAAAGAATTTGTAACAATGAAAGCATTCAAAAACTTCCAGAACATGCTGCTGAGACTGTACTCCCAATATAGAGGAGATGTGTCCTTGCTAGTCATCTTGTGAGGTTTGACAGCACACCCTTTTCTCTAAGCAGGCTCAAATACACCTTTTACCCTGTGGCAGTAATTAAGGATTTTATCTCTATCCAACAAGATGAGCTTTATGAGGCAAAACCCAGTCTAGGCCTTGAATCTGAGTTCATTGAGCTTTTCTATCAAATCACATGTCACTGAAGGTTAACTTTTTTCTACACATGTAGCATAGTGGTCGAGGGAATATTTGACTTCTACTTATGCCAACCTGCACTATTGTATTTAGACAATACGTGTAGTTTGGAGGTTGCCATAGATGGTGGCTAAAACAGACACTGACCCTCTGAGGGCACTGTTGATGAGTTTTTGCTTCCCCAGTTTAGGAATTAATGCCAACTTTCTCAGTCTACATGACTGCTAACTCATCTTCAGTGACCAGGTCCCCCAGTTCCAACTCAAGCACTGTTTATGCTAGAGAATAGTCTGACTGTTGAGACTGACCACAAACCTTTCATTCAAGGCTTAAGATTGTGATGCCAAGTGGAAGGGAAGAGCCCCAAGCACAAAGGCAGGAACTCGCATATGTGCAGCCTTAGGGAGAGGACACAATGGCTATATGTTATACAAGTACTTCAGTCAAAGGGTGAGTGATGCTCTGCAGTTGGTAGTCAGATGCCTCCCAGACTAGGGAATAGAGGAAATGGGAAAATAAACAGAAGCAGAAGCAAATTCTGTTGTGAAATTAAACAGAAAGGCAAACAGCTAGACTTCACCAAGCTCCTTAAAATTCCAGAACATTTGACTGTAACCTTTGGCCTACTGACTTTCAACCATTTCCTTAAAGCCATGCCCTAAAGAACAAGACGTGGTTTACTTGTTCTTTTTTAATTTAATTTTAAGGTCCATCATATCTACAGCACCACTTGAATTCAAACATCATCACTAAAATACCTACTATAAATTTGATAGTAACTAATTAGCATTAATTAGGAAGTAGTGAGAATGAGGTAGTCTTGGAATGAATAAAATTTCCAGCTATTGCATGAGATTGTCTGAATGTCCAGAGTCCGGGAAACAAGAAAAAAGCAACAGTCTGGCTACATGTAAACAAAGAGAAGAATTAATTTTTTCACTGGAAGGCATTCAGATGTTATTCTTAGGATGATGATGATTATTATTATTAATTTTGTTGTTGTTGTCTTCATTTGCTGACTGGTACTTACCCATTGATGGATGAGTCCACTTCATGCATCAGGGGTACTGACAGGATTAGAGTATTATCATGCAGATATTCAGTGTGTTCTAGGTTTCCACTACGCCAGAAAGGAAAAATAAACATTCTGCAAATCGACAGCCTTTGCAATATATCACAATTTCATAGATACCATCTCTCTGCCTTGTACTCTGAGCGTCTCTATTTAAGCGATATCAGCTCCTTAAGAATATTCATCCAGCCTTGGAGAGGGCACACACAAAAAGCATGAGTTTTGTGGCTGTGACATGAACAGGCCCATAACAAAAAATATATATTGGAACAAAGTGTGAATTCAAATTCACACTGTGGGAAACTACAGCAGCTATCATACACAGTGGAGAGAAACAAGAACATTTAGACTTCCACGCAAGTATTCATTTTCTCCCAGTCTAACTACACATCAGTTTGTGAGGGATATACACACCTCACAGAGGGTATTGACTCACCAAATGAAAAAATGTTTTCAATGTACCTGCATTGTACCATAGCACCAATTTACTGCAACTGCAAGCAGCTTTTTGGGCGAGACCCTCATAGTGAACTGGCCACAACCTCTCAGCAATTCCACCCTCTCTTTCCCCCTCTTCCTGTACTTAGCTGCCAAAATGAAAGCACTTCTACTTTGTATTGTCAAAGACAGTTGCCTCAGCTGGTCAAAATCAAAAAGAAGAAAGAGAAAAGTGAGCAATTATGTCACATTTGAGTCAGTTTGTTTCAGTGTGAACACTTTATGTATGAATTCTGGGAAAGGTTCCTGAAATGCATGTCTAGCATGCAACCCCGCAACAGTTCTAATTCTGATGATGAGTCTGCTTGTTGGGTGACAGCTTAGAACAACAATCTTGAAAGATATGTTATATATACTTCCAATTTCTTCAGCAGTGACTCTGGAATCACTTTTGCCTTGCAAGTCATTGGATTTACCCACAAATCAAACTGGCAAAACAAAAGATATGATCATATTTATTTGAGGACAATATCACAGAGGCAACAGCAGGCAGTAACATCCCAAGTGATACCATGCAGATTATGAGTTGCTCAGATTACAAAAACAGAGCCTGCTGGCGATATACCTGCTTAGATACAGCTCAGCTTTCTGCAACTGACACATTGCCTATGTCTGCTGATAAAACTATGGCCCAGATAGAAAACACCACAAACTCTCACTCCTGGGGAAAAATGCCACTTAATAAAAGCTCTTCCTCTGAACAAGCTCACAGAAGAGTCCAAAATGGAGACATTTCTCATCCAACATAAATACTGAGATACCACGGTGGCAAACAGAACAAGCAAGTAGAATTCTGTACAGGGTTCAGGGATAAGTTCTTATCTGTTTCAAATGCAGTAAAGGTACTGTCAAAAAAGAAGAACACAACTCAGTGAATCTAGCTCTAGAAAAACAGTTCACACTTGGAAGCAAAGAAGGTTTGTTGCTTTTTTAAAAACAACCAAATAGGGAAAGAGAAACATAATATAATGTTTACTTCTTTCTCCAATTGTTCCAATACTGAACCAGTCTCTTGTCACAGATTCTACTGCCAAATTTGCAGTTACACGGGACAGGCTCAAGTGGACACTTGAAGGGCAACACTTGCTTTCCCATGAGAGCATGACATAGGTTCCCTGTTCAGCTATTTCTGCCAGACTAGCTCCAGTTCTGTATGGAAACAATGTCCTTGCCTACTGCAGTCTGACCACAGCACAGATACTTTCTCTCCATTTCCTTATCATTGACTTTACCTCAAGGCTCCCTGCAACTCTTGTGGTAGAAAGATTGTGTTACACTTGTTTGACAGTGAGATAATTGAGCAATTCGCCTAAAGTCACAGAGAAAATGAGGGCAATCAGCATTGAGACCTGCACTACTGTCTTTGGAGGTTCAGCTGAATCCTTCAAAACATAGCTATCCTCTCTCAGCCTTCTACAATGAGAAACTTTCTTGTAACATCTCTAAGCATTCACTCAATGTGTAAAAATTACTGTTTATTCCTTTGCTCATCTAAAGGCACAGACTAACACTTCTCAGTGGAAGGGTACAGAAATATAAGAAGTGATGTTTCAGAGAGAAGTCCTGTGCTATTCAAGGTTGGAAAACACTGGCTGAGCACATTTAAAGCACTGCTGACCCATCTTTGCACTAGCTGGCATTCACCTAGCAGATACTGATGTCTCTGACTGAGAAGCATCACAGGGCCATCTGAACACATGATGAACTTCTGATAGAGAATAAAACTTTGCTAACATGCAAGACATGGTGACATGTCTCACTTTCAGGGTCTCATACCAGTCCCACGTGCTGCAGGATCTTGTTCTCACCTACAGCTGTTACTGCAGGGGAGGATTATGTCTTATGAGAGTGGTCACTCAGCAGCTACTACATCTCATCTCTCATCTGTTTGTAGAGGTGTCATCCCATTTCGGAAGAGAATTCAGGCTGGAGATTCTGATTTGGATATGCAAGGATACGAAGTTGGCTCATTCACACAGTAAATGGGAGCAGGAACTAGTCAAGCACCCAACACATCAAAGCAGAAGTTCATGGCCAATGTTAATGCAGCTGTGCATTGGCTCCCATACAGACACCAACAGTGCTTGTGACTGAATCACCCATGCAGTCTGTTTCTGCATGGTACATCATCTTAGAAGGCACAGAGTACGTGTCACACCTTTTATTCTGCCCAAGATAAAATGCATATGCATGCATACCTGGCATCACTCTACTTCAATGCCCACTTCAAGTGCCCTTCAGGAAGTACCCTATCCAGATGTTTTCTGTCATAGCTCACTGAAGATCCAGACAGGGAAAAAACAGATTCATGACTTTAGATGCTATCAGTTCCTTGACCAACTGATTAAAACATATATCTTTTTTGGTTTACATCCTAGCATGTTTATTTCATTCAAAAGCTGGAACAAATGGGTCTATCTTGTGTTGATCATCAACCACAGCTGAGCTGAGCTCAATACATGGCCCAAAGAGATGGCCACTGAAACACAAGAGCCTTTCAACTGAGAAAATACAGAATGATCCTTCAGAATTGCAACTGCCTGGCAAAAAAACCTATGTATAATCCTACCTCATTTTTCAGGAAGCTTCAATACATAGTATCTCTGCATCACCAAAATACATGCATTTAGCCCCAGTAATTTACTACACATATGCATATCTACAGCTAATATCATGCAATTGTCAAGCACACGTAATGCGCACTTTATGTAAAAAAGAATATCCAGACGTATAAAGGTCCCCTTACCTTTGGGCAGTGACAAAGAAGGTAAGTGTTTCTTCCTGCCCAGTCAAGTGGCTTGTGTCAAAAATCACATTGAACTCATACTGCGCAAAGAAAAAGCAGTATTTAGAGACAGTGCATATTGTTTGAAAATGTATTTGTTCTGAAACTTCATTTATATTTTACTGGCCTGATTGTACAAAGTAGCATGTTTTGATACACATAAGAGAGCTTCCTCTACTGCAAATTAGCTTTTAAGTCTTAGTAATTGTGTTTCTCTTCAAATACTACAGAGTTTGGGTTTTTCTTCATTAAGAGAAGGCCTTTACTAGAATTGCCGTTCAAAGGTATTTCTTGAGGAGATCATCTGCCTGGGAATGAGTCTTCCAGTGCTAGGGGATCACCACCTGAAACTATCTCAGCACCGCTCTATATGTTACTTGCTGATGAAGAGATCTTTTGGGGGAATAAAGGCCACACCACAGGCCTGCACAGAGACTTGGAGCAAGTGGCAGAAGCTAAAGCAGCATTCAGGACACCCATCATAATGGGTGAAAACAGGTGCTAATTTTGAAATAAGAATTTTACTCGGATGAATAACTTCTCCACGTAATTTTTCTGCCCAACTCCAAAACAGACTTCGGCCAAGCAAAACAGTGTACAAATTCATTGTAATTTCAATGGCTTACATTCTTACATTCTAGTTAGTATTTTGCTACTGCATGTATTTTTTCAATTCCATTTAAAATATTTTTTATTTTTTCAAAACAGCATGAAACGGTCAATAAAAAAAAACAGAAAACAAAAACTTTTATGCTGGGTCAAAGGATACATCAATTCAAATGGAAAGGATTTGCTTTTGAAATTGAAACTTTCTGAAAAATTTCAGACTCACTTTTTTCAGGTCATCTCTAAGTTATTCCCCATTTTCTCACCTTTCCTGGTTGGTCATTTATATAGATCAGTTTAGTGGCAGAAAGAACCCAGCTGGATTTTTAAACATTATGAGAGAGTGTATCTTCCCTTATGGAACAAAACACTCTTTAAAAAATCTACCAGAAGACCACAATATGAAAAAGCCATGAGTACATTTTCATTGTAATTTGTATAAATCCAGCTGCACTTTCATGTGAAAGAAGACAAAAAATGGACAGAGGCAACATAAGTAAGACAGAGAGTTCTTTTCTAATTTTCTCAAGAGGAAATACGTAACTTTTCGCAGCTGCAACTCTTGCACCATTTTTCAAAGCCATTTTATTGCAGTGGACAGGGCACTGTCATTCGCTCTGTCTGGTGGGAAAGGGGATAGCTAGTCTCTGTAACTGTGAAAGGCTTGGATCTCTGGGTTAGAAAGCTAGAGAAAGTACCAATCGCAGACATTTAACAGAGCAGTTGACTTTCCAGCCATTTCTTGGAGACAGAGGTAAATGAACCATTATTCTGCAAATGCAAATATCACAATGTTACCCTAGATTTGGATCTCATGAAAGGGAATCCCACGCTGCACTTGAGGAAATCTGACTCCAGTAACTCACATGCGATGCCCAGCTCCTCCTGCAAGAAAATAAAGAAGACCATGAGATTACAGATTTAGGGAGAAAAAAAAGATTGCTAAGAAACACCAATGTAATGAAGTGCTATAGAAAATTAAATATTTCCCATCATAGCACTGTGTTGTACTTCCTTATTCCACATCAGTCAGACCAGCATTGGGAAGAAGACAGCCATGAGAACCTTGCTCTGAGAGATAGATCATGAGGAAATACTGCATGACTAAACACATTGGAGTCAGGGAATCAGCCCAAATTCTTGGATAACTCAGTTCTTCCCTCTTCTTTTTTAAAGAAAGCTTTAAAATTATCCAGAATATAGGTTTTCTAAGGTAGATTTTCCAAGTACCTGTACCATTAAGAGAGAACTGTGTTGGGAGACAGTGACTAAAACATGACATACACACATGCAGAAGAGAAAGTTAATCTGGTCCTGGCGACATTCAATGCCCTGATCTCTTGCTCTGGTCCACAAGATGAGTCATGCTGGTATGGACACTAACTTTCTTTAATGAGACAGTGGTGGCATACATAAAGTAGAGGAATGAGCATCCCCTCATCCTAAACATTGACTATGGACATTGTTAATAATTCAAATGCAAAAGGTTAGAGTAGCCCTATCCAGCTTGACTGGTGACTCCACTACAACAGAAATACTTCTGTTGAATGGAGAGTGTTTCGTTGCTCCTTAAACTAAGTTCCTACCTCCAGATGAGCACATTCTCATCACCAGATTATCAGACAACAGTTTAATACTCTGCCACTGTGGGCAAATCCATCTCAGTAAACTTTATAAATGTGATTCAGCTCTGGAATCTGATATATGCTTTTAAGTGCCTAAACAGCAAGTGACTGCTATGTGATCTACATATCACTGCTCCCACTGAAGTCAAAGGATGTAGAAAACAGTTCAGCAGTGTGGATGCTGAAAAGCTGCTGGCAGAGAAAAATCCAGCATTTTGCAAGTATTCTGTGAATGTCCTTGGTTTCACATAAACAAGCAAGATGCTTTCCTAAACATCTTGCAGCTGTGTCTTATTAGGAGTCTAACAGGTGGTGTAGGGTCTGGCCAATCACTTGGAGAGGTGGTTGGACCAGGGACCAATGATCCTTGCCATAGACCAATGCAAGGATTATATAAGGCCTGCCTGTAATTAAATAAAGGGGGATATTATTTCCCTTAACTTGTGCTCTGACTTGGACCTCCATTTTTCTCGCCAACCTGTGCTGCAACATCTGGTGACCCCGACGTGTCGCAACTGCGCCCAAGATGGGAGGTACTAAAGGGGACTGCTCTCTCCTTCCTCTCTCTCTCTTTTTCTGCTCCGCGCCCCCCCACCCCAATCTCCGGGGGCTGCTGGGATAGACACTTTGGCTGAATATCTCGACTATGAACAAGAAAGACCTGTAATCGTGGGGCAGAGGTTTTCGAACGAAAGCCAGGTATTTTTCTGCCTGGCAGGACGTTCTATACTTCACTGACGGAGCTGTTACGACAGCTGAGTTAACCAAATTGCTGAACTGAGCAGGACAACATGGGTTTCCAATGGATTTTCACACTGTGTTCTGTCTGGAGACCTGGGAACAATTAGGGAAACAACTTATGATTTTTGTTATGTATGGGAAGGAGAACGTTATGCCATTGCTTCGAAATTAGTGAATTCTTTTCGATATCTTGCTCAACTTTGATGTGGAAGAGGGGCAGGGGTCGCTCGCTTCGTCGGATTCTGACTGGAAGGCCCCTTCGGAACGGGGTGCAGGTTCCGGGGGAAAATGCGTTTCACGTGACACCGCGTGGGCTCCCCCGGTTCCCCCCCCGAGCTAGTGGCCGTGGTGGAGACTGCCTCCAACCCGAGACGTTACCCGTCGCCCCGAGATTACGTCCCTCCTGTGTACCCATCTCCCCGTGAATCTCTTAATCTGTAAAAGGCCTCTGTGGATGCGGGCAGCGTCGCAGGAGGCACCAGAGAGCGAGGGGGGTTGGAATCCACCCCGCCTTCCGCCCCAGCAGCCCGTGCCTCCGGTGCGCCACAGTCTGCGGCTGGGGCAGCGGGATTGGCTGCTTCAGCAGC
>VZRR01003254.1:2668-19384 GCA_013398015.1 Oreocharis arfaki
TCCCGGTGTCCCTGCTCCCGGTGTCCCGCTGTCCCTGCTCCCGGTGTCCCTGCTCCCGGTGTCCCGCTGTCCCTCCTCCCGGCGCTCCCGGGCAGGGACGCGCTCCTGACGGGCTGCAGAGCTATCGGTGCCATTCGCCTCTGCCCGGAGGCGCTTTGGTGATGGGAGACGCCTGCCTTAGCACGAGGGGAAGCAGCAAACGTCTGGAGAGAAAGAAAATATTAAAAAAAAAAAAAAATCAGGCGAGTTCAGGAGTGGATTCTGCAGCGGCTGGGGTGTGGGAAGGGTGAAGCACAGGTTTGCTTTGGGAAATGGGCCCCTGGAAGCGAGACACCGGCAGCGAAGAGCTTCAGTCAGGGAGAGGAGCTGCTCCCCTCGTCCCTGAGTGTTGCCGGTGCCTGTCACCGCCTCCCTCACTCCTGCCACCAGCCAGAGCCGGGCCCTGAGGAGCCAGACAAAGGGGGAAGAGGGCTCTTCCTCCTCTGGAGGTGTCACAGGCCACAGGGGGTCACAGATTCAGTGCTCCGGAGATGGTCCAGACAGACAGAGCTGCTGCGAGTCACTGGCCTCAGCAGCAGCTCCCGGCTCTGTGCTTTGCTCAAAGCCTTGCAGAGGCAGAGCTGGGACCTCTCATCTTTGCCAGGGAGGTTGGCAGGCTGGGGGCTCAGAAATCATGGAATGGTTTGGGTTGGAAGGGACTTTCAAGCTCATCCCATCCCATCCCATTCCATCCCCCCCCTGCCATGGGTAGGGACACCTTCCACTGTCCCAGGCTGCTCCCAGCCCCAGTGTCCACCCTGGCCTTGGGCACTGCCGGGGATCCAGGGGCAGCCACAGCTGCTCTGGGCCCCCTGTGCCAGGGCCTGCCCACCCTCCCAGGGAACAATTCCTTCCCAATTTCCAACCTAACCCCGCCTTCTGTCAATGTAAGGCCATTCCCCCTTGTCCCGTCACCCCAGGCCTTTATGAACAGTTCCTCTCCAGGTTTCTCCAGTGGAAACCAGTGCAACAGCACCATCCCTCCCTCAGCCACCTGGGACCCTTCCCAAGGATCAGCTTTTCCTAAGGCCACCACACCCAGCAGCTCCCCTTTCCATTGCCGGGAGGACTGTGATAAAAACAAAGGCACTGACCTTCCCAGCTCCCTGCACAGGTATTTTCCCAGCGGGAAAACCCTCCCCACACCCAGCCAGGCACTGCAGACCTCAGCTGAGGTGCAAACACAGCTCTTCCCCACCCTTTCCGGCAGGGAAAAGGCAGTAGCTGGTGCCAGGAGGTGACAAGGGCAGCCTTTCCCACAGAAGGATGCAGCAGTCCTGGGTGGGTATTTCAAACACCAAACCGAAAAGCTGGAAGAAAATGAAGAGATGTTCCCAGGAGTGGCTGCTCTGACACTCCTGCTGGAACATTAATATTTGCCAAAAATAATTTGTCTTTAATCAGACACAGCCATATATTGAGTTTTATGTCCGTTCTGGATGGGTCTTTATTACTTTGGGCCGCTTCAGCTCCTCAACGCTCTGCCAGGGACCAGCACCCAGGAGCTGGGGCAGGTGGCACCCAGGGAGGCGTCCCCAGGGCCGCTCCGTGCGGGGCGAGCCCCAAAAGCCAAGCGCTGCTCGAGAACGGCACCAGCAAAGAGCAGGTTCGCGTTTCCGTGCGGGGCCCGGAGCCCGGGGGCAGCGGGGGAGGCCGTGGTTAATTCGCGGCTGATCTGGAGCAAACCCCGTCACTTTTTCCTCCCGGCCCCACCCACAAGTGCCACGTCCTGTCCGTGCGGAGCTGCAGGACACCTTCCCAGGCGGTGACAAGCCCGTTCCTGCCGCGGGTTTGCACTTGCAGCCCGCGCCAATTAACGAGGTGTCACCGGCAGCCGGCCCCGCACGGCCCCTCCTGCCCGCACCTCGCCCGCCCGCGAGGCTCAGCCAGCCCCTCTCCCCGAGTGGGGGTGCCCAAATCCCGAAGGATGGGCTGGAGGAGGAAAATCCAGCCCCACGCCCCAAGTCCCAACCCTCTGGCTCCGCTGCCCAGGTTCCTCCCAGGAGAGAGGCTCCAAAGCTGAGCACAGCACCTTTAATTCAAATGCTGCTGCAGGAACAGCCCTGCTCTGCCCCGGCAGCTGGCAGGGACCTTGCCCGGGGAGTCTCCTGCTCCAAACCCATTTCCAGAGGCAGAGCTGTGGAAGGAGGGCTCCAGCTGAGCGGGTTCCTGCGCTCCTGTGTGACCCCCGAGCTGGGCTGGCTCTGCAGCCACACACGAGCACAGCAGCAGCGGGTTTGGGCTGGCAGAGCCCCCAGCCTGCGGGGGTGCTCTGGGGAGCAGCCCCAACACCGCCCTGCCCGGGTGAGAGCCGAGCTGCTCCCCGAAGGAGAACCTTCCCATATCCCAGATATAACATCTGCCAATAAACCAAGGGGCACAGCTCAGCAGCACCCCAGAGCTGCTGGGAACACCACAGATGTCCAACAGCGATTTTACAGTCGTGGAGACACCCAGAAAAACCACCCAGAGGTGTCCAGGAGCCTCTGCCAGCCCCCAAGCCCGGCCCTGTGCCTCCCTCACCCAAAACCATGTGCACACCCAGAACCTGCATCACTCAAGGCTTCTCCTCCCACCCAGCTCATCCTCCAGACGCCCAGAGAGTCCCTCTGAGCTGAGAGACCGTCAGGAGTGGGGAATTGCACAGCAGAGCTCAGAGCTTGCAGGACAAGGCCAGGCTGGAGGGGCTTGGAGCACCCCTGGAATGGGATGAGCTCCAAGATCCCTCCCGACCCAAACCTTTTAAGGATTTTAAGACCCAGGCTCGCCCTGGCTGAGTTCTTCCCCCAGCCCCACAGTTGAATGCACAGGGTGGTCACAGGCACGAAACAAACCTCAGAATATTCATGGCCAAGGCTCCCGCCCCAAGCAGTTGGGAGAGGTTTGCTGAATACATTCAGGTAATTAATACGTACGAGAACATTGCAATTCCCCTCTTTGCTGGTCCACAAACAGAAAGGAGCTAAATTCATTAGATTAATATTTGTTGAGACTTATTAGTTTAGCTCTAATTTCATGATCAGATGGCATTTTCAGGGAGCTGAAAAGCAAGCCCTAAAGATTCATTGGATCTAAACCATGGCATTAAAGGGCAAGGAATTTTAAAATTTCCCCGGAAAAGAGCCTGTGCCCAGTTGCTGGTTTGCTTCTAACACGGTTCTCCCACCAGCTGGGGAACCAGGCACTCCTGCTGCTCACTCAGCCCCAGCCTGGGGCTCAGGCTTGGTGCTGTTAAAGCAAACAGCTTCTCCAGCTGCCCAGGCCCCCCAGAACGGGGTGGCCTCCCGGCCCTGATGGTGCCACCACCCATGAGGCCTCGGAAGAAGGTCCAGACGCCTTCAAGTCATCTTCTACCTGAACTGGGTGACGACAACTGGGCTGACTGGGGTTGGTGTCCCCATCAGCACCGGAGTGACCCCGACCCCGTGGTGCTGCAGCCGAGCAGAGACCTTGCCCCGAGACGAGGCTGCCCTGCATCCCACTGCCTGGAGCCTCACCCCATAAACCCAGCAGCGGTGCTTTGGGCATGGCAGGAACACAAACCACGGCTGCCCAGCCCGGCTCGGGCTCCACTGCTCCAGGTGTGAATTCCTCCGAGCCCCCGGAGCCAGGGCAGTGCATTTCACCCCGAGGAAGGCTCTGTACAGCAAAAAAGGGCTTCACTGTGTGCACCTGGGAGCTGGAAAGAGCAAGGGGTGCTCCGGGGATGGCTGTCCAGCAAAATTCTGCCCCCCAGCAGCTCCAGATGCTGGAGAATTTCCCAGGCCGTGGTCTGGAGGTCCAGGGAAAACCTGGACACATCCCCCGAGGCAGCCTGGGGCAGGGCACTCCCCTTGGAGGTGACCCCATTCCCTGCTCCTGAAAGAAACTTCCAGGGAGGCAGGGCTGACTCTGAGGAGGCATTATCCCATGAGAGCCCCAGAAAAGCCCCGAGGCTCTCGGCTGGCGGAGGCCGTGGCAGAGTTTTGGTGGCTTTGCCCCCGCTGGGGAGGACCCGAAGCTCAGGTGACGCTGCCGAGGTGCCAGGTCCAGGCGCCAGGTCCATTCCCAGGGCTCGGAGGCACCGTCCTCCTCCCGTGCCGTGTTCGCTGTGGCCAGGAGCTCCCTCCTGTCCCAGCCGGAGGGGTCAGCGGCCGGAGGGGTCAGCGGCCGGAGGGGCAGACCCGGCCGGGGTGACCCCTCGGGCCGGTGCCCGCGCTGGCAGCTGCCGGGCGGGTGACCCCCGCGGGTCCCGCGCTGACAAAAGGCCTATCTTCTCTCCGCCTAAATGATTTAAATTCTAATCAAACATCATTTATAGCACATCTCGGAGCCGTCTCCCGGGAGCCGGTCCCACGTGAGCCGTTGCCAGGGCAACCGGGGGGTCTCATTTCAGAAATGTCAGATTGCATTATTGTCTTCACACTTCTCTGATAACCCGGTGTCTCTCCCGCTCCCGCCGCACCCCTCCCGCCAGCCAGCCCCGCTCCCCGCAGGAAATCGCCGGCTCCGTTTCGCTCCCTGCCCCGCCGGCAGCACCCTCCCGGCCAGGCTCCCGCCGCCCCTGCGCCGAGTTTCTCCGGGATGGGAGGGGAAAGCAGGGCCGGGCTTGTGCTGGCCGTGCTGGCATGTGGGGCTGCACGGGGCTCCTTGCTGGCTCCCAAAAAATCAAGGGGAGAAGGGTGGGCAGAGCTCAGAGCAAGATTCTGGTCTGTCCAGGTGAGCTCCGGTCTCCTGCAGCCCTCACAAGGCAGCTCCCAGCACATCCGGAGCAGGAGCCAGCCCTGAGGGGACACTGAGCTCCTCCTGCCAGGGCAGGGTGGGCACCGGGGCCCAGCCAGGTGAGGGATGGTCCCGTGGACACCTCCTGGAGCACGGCTGCTCCTCTGCTCCATGGTTTTCCCTTTCCCCTTTGAGGGGAAGCTGTCCCTGCCCGTGGCACGGGGTGTGGAATCACCTGGTCTTCAGGGTCCTTCCCAACCCCAACGTAAACTCCGGCTCCTCCTCACTCCCACATCTCCTGGAGTCAGAGCTGAGCTGCTCTGGCCCCCTCCAGGGCTCCAAGGGTCCCCCAGAGGTCCTTGTTTCCAGGTCCCAAAGGCCAGCCTGGAGCAGTGACACCGCTGCTGAACCTCCAGGGAGGTCCCTGAGACACCAAAACCCAGCAGAGCCGGGGCTGGCACAGCTGCTGGGAACAATATCCTGGGGAAAACCAGCCCTGGCAAGGGTCTGCCCAGGAGCCAGTGATGGTCTCATGACCCCAGGGAAAAAATGACGTGTTTTTATGATTATTTCTCCACAGCTTAGGGGAGCTGGGCGCACAAACTGTGCCTGGTGCTGTGCTCCAGGCTGCTCCCCACAGGAGCTGTCCCTGCTCGGCTCCCACACCACCCCACAGCCCCAGTTCCCCCGTGTTTAACCCTGTGTCCTGCTGGAAGGTGACAGGGCGGTGGTGGTGGCATCCCCCCGGTGCCCAGGCCCCGTCAGGAGCCCACACGTGCTGTGCCCCAGCCCCTCCAGCCCTCCCTCCATCCATCTGCCTGACAAACCCCCGATGAACCTCCCGACTCTGCCTCTTCCCAAAGAACAAACCAGCCCCGGCCCAGGCGGTTAATATTTAACTGAATAAGGGCCATAAATATGGAAAATGGGACTTTTAATTAAATAAGCAGCTTTTAAAAGGGCCCTTGGGCCGAAGAGGCTTTTGTTTAAATATGATTGATTTGACACGTCCTTTCCCTCCCGCCTTCTCCCGCTCGCTCCCTCTCCTGCTCGGTGCAGGGATGGGAGGGAGGCTGCAGCTCGGCCCTGCTGCAGGACCCTCCTCCTGCCTGCTCCCAGCCCGGCTGCTGCCCCCCAAAACCGGCCCACAGCCTTGGGCACACAGCTCTGGGGGAGAGGAGCACTGGGACGGGCACCAAGCAAGGCCAGCTCACTCCAGCTCATCTGGTTTTGAGCTCTAAATGGGAGCAGGTTTTCCCTGGCTGCTGAGCCACCCTGGCCCACCCCAGCTGGCGAATCCAGGGATGCTGGTGATGCCCTGCACATCCCCAGGGCAGGATGTGGCTCCCATCACACAACTCTGGTTTTCCCCCAGTCCCTTACAGAGCTGATGGAAGGGAAACTGAGGCAGGGAGCAGGGAAAAACTGAGGGGAAGGGACTTCTCCCAGTGCTTTGGGGCTGGATCGGCCCCCCAGAATCTCCTCACACACACACAGGCTCTGGGAGCACACACGGACTGACACCAGGTCTCGGTAACTCTGCTGTTCCCCGACACTCGGGCACTGACCCCTCCTTCCTGGCCCAGGGGGCTCGTGGGCTGCCGGGGGCACCAGGATGTTCCCAGACCTGGCAAAGCCCTGGGGAGGTGCTGGGGTGCGGCTGGCCCTGCCCAGGCCGGCAGTGTCACCCCTGTCACCCCTGGGCAGGGTGGCCGATGCTGGTGACCCACGGCGGGAGCGTCGTCAGGCCGGGCTCTGGAAGGAACCGTGGGGTGAAGTCACGGCAGGCTGGAGGCCAGGAATCACCGGGAAAAGATGGGAAAAGAACCACGGGACAGACCAGAGCTGCAGGGGAGGAGGCAGTGCCCATCCCTGGCTCCAGTGGGGCACAGGGAAGCTGGGAAAGGGCACAAAGGATGAGAGCTGAACGGCCTCGGGCCGAGGCGCCACGAGAAGAGGCAGCCCAGTGAGGGTCACTCCCAGCTGGTTCCTCCCGAGTGCTCCCCACCCGAGGCTCTCCCAGTCCGTCCCCCACAGGCAGCCCAGGCCCCAGGCTGCCTTCCCCCAGCGCTGCCCGGCAGGTTTCAGCTGAGAACTCACCCTTCATTATCTCCACAAACAACTCGGGGCAAGCAAAGCATTCCCCGGGCCCAGACCTGTGGCTTCGGTGGGATTTCATGAGTGAAGACGCGAAAACGGTGGAAAAAAAAAAAAGGAAAGCACTAATTTGGAAAAGAGCACGTCATCGTGGGCATCCCTGGGTGTGAAAATGCCCAGCACGGGGTACCCAGAGCCAGACGGTGCTGCTGAGGGATCTTGTCCCACAGAAATGTCGCTGAAAGCCCCTCAGGCTGGGTGGATCCAGTGCTCCAGGCTTCTCCCCAGGGCTGAGCATCCTCGAGGGTGACACAGCTCAGGGATGTGTCCAGGTCTGCTCGTGCTGGGGTCCCCAGGGGTCTCTGGCACCAGTGCCCAGCAGTGGTGGCACAGGGAGAGCTGCTGGCACTGCTGGCACTCCCAGGCACCCTGCAGTGACTCCAGGTCCTAATCCCTCAAACCCCTCACTAAACTTCTTGTATTTCCCCCTTAAAGCAGCCAAGCACTGCCTGGATGAGGTGGTGAAGAGCTGCCCCCTCCCAGGGCTCCTCTCGCCCAGCCCCCCTCGGGCACCCCCGGCTTTGGGTGCCCATTCCCAGGCACTGCAGTGGCCTCACTTTTCTCCCTCTGAACTCTGGGCACGTCTCAGCCCTGGTGTGCGGATTCTGAGCAGCGAAACGTCCTCGAATCCCGGTGTTCCCTTCATCCTTGGTGCTTAAACCTTCTCCCAGCCCTTCCCTCTGGGTGCCAGGGACATTTCTGGGCAGGGGCAGCTTAGGAGATGGAGCCTGGGGACAACCCTGGGCAGAGGTTTCTCAGCTCTGCTCATCTCCTGCTGGAGCCCCCTGAGGGTTTTAAGGTTTTCAATGCCTGAACAGACAATTTGAAAAGCAATTCCTAAACCTATCCCAGCTTGCATCCAGCTAGAGACAGGAGAAATCCATGGCCCAGGGGCTGGGAAGGGGTGTCCTGGATGTCCCTGAGCTGCTGAGTCCCTCACACGTGGCGTGGCCGACTCTGAGCCCCTCCGTGGGTGCTCGTGCCGAGGGCTCCCAAAACCTCCCACCCCAACCCCTGAGCCAGCCTGGCTGAAGTGCTCAGCCCTGACGGAATCAGGGGCATTTCCATGGATTCAGGCTCAAATTAACCTCAGTGAGAAAACCAACCAGGCTGGAGGCACCACACAGGGTGTCTGATGCCACCAGCACATCCCAGCACGGGGCTGCCCCTGGGGCCCAAGGCAAAAGGCAGAGCTCCTCCTGGCAGTGCAGAGATAGAGATTTAGGGTTTTTCTAAGAAAAAAAAAAGGGGGGGGGGAGGGGGGGAGAAAAAGGCCCCATGTTTGCAGCCAACACGTGTAATCTGTTGCAGCCCTTGTCAGACAAAACAGTTCTGCCGTAAGACAGCGATTCCCAGAGGGGAAAGGGGCGAAGTGAAAATACTTTATCAGCTGCCTACATATGTAAAGCAGTACCCTGGTTGAAAAGCAAAGCCTCTTTCCCTTTGAAAGCTGGGAAGGGAGAGACGGGAGGCGACTGCCTGGGAGCGAGGACAGGAGTGACACAGGCACAAAGCCCAGCGCAGCAAACCCCAGGCCTCCCTCCTCAATGCTCTTATCTCCCCATCGGCCCCAAAAACTACCTGGCTGTGGAGAAGGAACAAAGCCAAACAAAACCCAGATGTGGCTCGGTTTTGCAAACTTAAAATACGGGGTTTTAATGTACAGAATGTGGTTTTCAATGTACAGAAATGATTGAATTCAGACGTTAAGAGCGGGTGCTGTCAGAGCCCCCAGGGCAGCAGGGAAGTGCCCCTTGCTCCAGGCTGCTCTTCCCCCAGGCTGGGCTGAGATGGAGGGAATCACTCCCTGCCTGGATTCAAGAAGTGATGCTCAGGAGCTGCCAGCAGACAAGGGTTTTCCCTGCTCTCTGAATCTAAAGTCTGTTTCAAAGGCTGGGAATGCCGGGACTGGGACACACGGCATAAATCAGCCCTGGGGTTCACAGGACGAGGGGACTCTGCTGGCAACAAGTGGGCTGGCTCCTCACGGAGGCTTCTCCTGCTCCATCCATCAGCCAGAGACCTGAGAAGATGGGGAAAAAAAATTAATTCCATGTAGCAGCTCCCTCAGCAAGGCAGCGAGGGGACACGAGGCGGGCTGGGGGGACACCGAGCTGGCACAGCCAGCGGGACAGAGCCCAGGAGGGGCTGAGACCCACGGCTACGGGCACACAGAGGCAGCAGGGAGGTAAGAAACGGGATGGGGGAGGAAGGGGAGCAAAGAAGGGAAGGAAGGAGAAGGGCGGGCAGGGGAGCGGCGGCGGGGGGAGAGGGAAGGAGCCCATCTGGGCGATGCCTCACATTGAAATTGTCCCGCATTAAAAATTCACCAGCCAGTGAATTTTCAAGGGATTTGTAGTAATTAGATGACAAAATGCTGGCAAATCTCAGGCTTGCCAAAGATGTTACTCAGGGGTCAAAGACTCGACACTTTTGGCTGGGTAATTTGTAAGTGTCAATCACACTCAGGCATCAGAGGGAAAGGGGAGATCCAGCGGCTGAATCCTAACCACGTCCGAGGCTCCTGCCTGCTGTGCCCCCTCCCGCTGCCCCCGGGCCTGCAGACCCCCAGCTGACACCACACCGGGGTGATTCCGCTCCTCATTTTTAAATTACAATCCGAAACTCCCCAGGTCTGGCTTTGCAGCACCGATCAGTGGCGAGACGAGCTCCTGCTCTGCCCTGCAGCTGCCTGGGGGGACGAGCCCGGCCTGTTTGTCCCGCTGGGGGCAGGATGGGCTGGGACCCCCCCGGGGTGATGCCTCTGCAGCCCTGCACGGTTCTCCTGCCTCGGGGCTGGGACTGCTCCTGGGACAGCCCAGGGTGGGACAGCCCAGCCCCGGACGGGACAGCCCAGCCCCGGACGGGACAGCCCAGCCCAGGGTGGGACAGCCCAGCCCAGGGTGGGACAGCTCAGCCCAGGCTGGGACAGTCCACGCTCCCGGTTTCCGGGGGCTGACACACAGGGCTGAGCTCGGCTGAGAATGGACTCAAAGCAGCTCCTGCCCGCAATCTGCCTGTTCCTGCCTCCCCGGCGGGTGTCACGGAGCCTTCGGAGCCACCGGAGCCACCCCATGGGTTGTCTCTGCCTGCGCTGGCTGTGCTGAAAAGCCCGGGTTAATTTGGATCCGGCAGGGCACTCCCAGCCCTGCGCTGAACCCCAGCTCACCCCACACCCCCATCCAGAGGCTGGGGGAAAAGAGAAACTCCAAGGTTTTCTACATCATCACCGTAAAACCAGACCACAACAAGCAAAATTTAGTGCTTTGCCCAGAGCACCAGGAGAGATGCCGGCCCCAGCCAGGCGTGAAGGTTCCAGCGCGGGCTCAGCTTTGCTGAGGCTGAGGTTAAGCCTGGGCTTTGCTGCCAGGTTTGGGGGGCAGAGGATGGCTCTGAGGGGATGGCTGCCCACCCCAGATCTCTCCTGGAGAGAGTTTTGCCCTTCGTGGTCTGGTTTCCAAGCTGATGAAGTAGCAAAGCCCCAGACTCCTCAGGGGGATGGCTGCTGACAGGGTCTGTACCCCCTGGCCCGCACTCATCCCCAGCAGCCCAGCACGGTGCTGGGGCTGCAGCAGAGAGACAAACCTCATTACGTGGCACTAATTATGGACGGTGGAACATAGGGACCGTGCTGCTGCAGGTCCCAGGGGAGGTGAGACCCTCCCTTCTCCAGGTCCTTCCCATCTCCCTGCTCCTGGGCTGGCATCACTTCCCGCTGTCAGCGATTCAGGTCCCACCGTGCACACCCCTTCAGCCAGCACCTGCTCCTGCTCTCTCTGCCTCCCTTCCCAGCTCCAGTTTGGGGTGAAAGCCTCCCTTATTAGCCAATTTGGATCCCTATTTACTGTGAATTACCGAGCCTGATTATTATTCATGGCTGGCGAAGGCTGAGCTCTCAAGCCCGGCCATGCAAAGATTTCTCTTCCTCTCCAATGCACGTATTTAGGGAAAACAGGAGGCAGTGCCTCAGCCAGGGAAGCTGCACGCTGCCTCCACCTCCTCCTGCTGAGGAAGGTGCTGGTGGGTGCTGGAATGTGCTGGTGGAAGCTGGAACGTGGTGCCAAGCACAGGTGGTGCTGGAGCCAGAGTGAAGTCCAGATGTGCCGGAATATTGGTCCCTTCCAGCTCAGCTCCTTCTGGGATTCTGTGATTAAGGAGAAGCTCCCCAAATCTCCCAGCCAGCATCCAAGCCAACTCTCAATCTGCAGTCACAAATTCTTCCTTAAGTCCAACGTGAACCTCCCTCTGGAGATTCCAGAGCCCCCGGAGTCAGCAGCAGGCTGGACACAGGGGATGTGAGAGCTTCCTGCAGCCCTGGCAGGGGGTGCGTGAGTGGCATTCACGGTGCTTGCTTGGCCCTTCAGGGCTTCCCAGACCTCATCCCATGGGACACGCCTGGGAGGAAGCCCAGGCAAGATGGGACTAAAGGGATGAGAAGAGCTGGAACTCCTGAGCTGTAGGCAGGGGCAGTGCAGTGGTGATGAAAAGAAACCGCCAAGAGCTCAGAGGTGCTGCCTGCCCATCCCTGCCAGCACCCCTGCCTCCTCCCCCGGGACAGGGAGGAAAACACAGATTGGTCAGGAGTTTTCCAAAGGGAACGAGTCACTTTGGGCACTCACAGTGGCACAGAAGAGGGGCTGGCAGTGCCCCAGGGCTCCCTGGAGATCCCCGTGCCTTGCCTTGCCTTGTGTCCCGTAAGGAGATAAAAGCCCGCAGAGGCCTCTGGTACAGGCAGCAATGAGGGAGAGCTGCTGCTCCATCCAAACCCCTTAACCCTCTATTCAGTGAAAAAGCTGCATTTGAATAACATCCTAATCCAATTGCAGAGCTGGCCCTGGGGAGGGCGATCTGGAGGGGGCCTGGGGAGCAGCTGCAGCCGCCGAGCTCTGGCTCTCGTCCGGCTCGCCGGGGTCTGACCCGGGATGGAGCTGTCACAGCCTGACAGAGACCCAGGGACTGAGGGCTTCAGCCCGGGCTCTGCAGGCCCCACAGGGACCCTGCAGCGTGCCCAGCAGGCTGAACAGAGTGCAAACCAGAGCCCTCAGCTCTCTGGTGGGGAGAGCAGGGGCTGAGCACAGCCCAGAGCCCAGCTGGGCTGGTACCCCAGCTCCTGTCTGCAGGGCCAGGGCTCATGAGTGCCCCAGGCTTGGAGCTGCTCATCCTCCCTGCCACCAGCACAGCCTGTGGACAGCACTCCCACCCCAAAAGGGACACCCCGATGGGCATCACCCCCTCCCTGCGCCCAGCTCTGCCCGGGGCAGCTGAGGGGGACAGGCACACACGGAGACACCGACCCCGGGGTGTCAGGAGCCAGAAAACGAGTGGCACAGGGCTGCAGCTGATCCCAGCCCGGCTACAACAATCAGAGTGCAATCACTGGGTACAGACAAAACCTTCCTCAGTAATAGGAAAGCAACTCTTCCCCCTCCCAAACCAAACCAGAGCACTGCAGCAGCACTGCCGAGGTTAAGGACTGGGGGAGGCTGTTCCCAGCTTCAGCTACGCGGGCAGGTGAGAGAGTTTGCATTGTTTCATCATTAGGATTGTTTCAGATCAGGGGGAAGAACCAGGCAGCGGGGAGTACTGAATTTCTGCAGAGCTACCTAAGTGATCACTTTAATTCAGGGTAATTAGCAGGTGTGTGCTCGTTCTCAGAGAATTCCTGCTGTAATTTTAGGGGTGCAGCGTGTGGGATTCTCAATACGTAACCCAGAAGTGGAGCAGGAATTAACTCCAACTGTTCTCCAGAGCTGGGATCAGCACTTCCATAATTAATGTCCAGGCACACATATATCTGTGTACACATACACAGCTCCCCCCTACTCACATCAAACAGATTTCCTTGATACCAAATTGCCTGAAAAATTAACCAGTGTCAAACTGCTCCACAAGATAAGTATCATTAAGGGAAAAAGAAAATCTTCATTATGTTTGAAGGTACAGGGTAAAAAAAAAACCCCTCATGAATGTTTTCCAGCCTGTTCCCAGCCTGGGAAATAACATGTTTTAAAACATATCAAAGGGTTAAATTAATTTTCATTAAAATTTAAATTTGAGAAAGCTCCCTCTCTTCTTTGCTCCCTCCTCCCCCTTTGAACGTTTGACTGGCAACCATTTCATATTTCAATCTCGGCAGAACAAATTGAATTAGATGTTGAAACCAAACTCTGCTCTGTTCTCTAAAGCCTACATGCTCTGCTTGTGCTAATCCTTTTCGTCGCCGCTGCAGACCTCAGAGACACTCAGCAAGAAACCTGCCCTGCCACAAAAGACAATGAGGGGAAAGAGGGAAAAAAAAAACCCCAAAAACAGGAAAAAAAAAAAAACCCACAGGAAAATCCAAGCCCAAGGTGCAGAGCTCTGCTGGAACCATGAGCTGGGTGATGCTGGAGGGGACCCTGCCCCGCTGCCCTGGCCCCTGGGCCGGGCCGGGGCTGGGCCCCCGCAGCCAGGCTGGGGCCCTGCAGCCACCTTGCAGGGGTTTAACCCGGCTAAGGCCGGAGCTGCCCCGCAGCACGCCCGCTGCAGAGCTGTGCCAGCGGCGGGGCAGCGGCTGGTGCCACTGTGGAGCGGCAGTGCCACTCACCAGGGCCGAGCAGCAAGGGGCAGTGAAGCGCGTCACCACTTCAGGTGGCACTGCCACCCCCTCCCGCAGCGCTGCTTCCACACCCCTGCCTCAGCTTCCCCACCTGCTGCAGGGCTGCCCCTCTACGGCACGAGGGTTTTACCCCACAGCCCTGAGCCGTCCCAAAGGGGTATCCCTGAATTCTGGCCTGTCTCCCAGCCAGCACTGCCAGGTCCTGCAGGAGTGCCTGGTGTGGGGTCTGGGAAGCCTCTCCGCGGCAGCAGCAGGGCTCTGGAGCTGCAGCACAGTTTGGGGCAGCAGCAGGGGGTGTCACAGCTCAGGTCCCCGAGCAGGAGCTCAGCCTGATCCTGGGAGTGCACTCAGGGCTGGCAGCCTCAGGCCCAGCAGTGCTGAGCCCTGTTTGGGGGGAATTTGGCAGAAAATCTGGGATAGGACGTGTCTGTGAGCACAGGGCTGGGCTCTGAGCAGCACCGTGGGTCCTGTCCCTCCTGTGCTCCTGCAGCCCTGCCCAGCCCCACCCTCGGGCTGGGGAAGGGGCTCACAGCACACCCCCGGGGGCATCCTGCAGTCAGAGCTGCTCCAGAGGGACAGACGTGACCCAGAGCCCTGGCACTGCAGGGAGCGGGCAGGGATGGTTTAACCCAGCTCAAATGCTGTGGCTGGTGAACAGGATTCCCATCAGACATCCAGGGTTTCCACTGTGGCCACCAACACACACAAGGGACACCTCGAGCCCGTCTCACCTCTCCTGAACCCACACACGGTGAGCTCGGGGCTCTCAAAAGGAGCTGAGGGGCTGCCAGGACTGCGGGGTTTGGCCTCAGGGAGCCATTTCATCCTGGCTCCCTCCCGCCATCCCATGTTTTCCAGCCTTGAGATGCCACTCCAAGGCACACCAAGGAGGAGCGATGCCAGCCAGGACTCACAGCCCTCGGGGTGTGGTGCCGTTGGAGGGAGAGGAGCCGTGGAGGTTTTGGTGCTGGCAGGGAAAAGGCCTTTGCCAAACCCTCTGTGACGTAGTGGCAGCTGCAGGGTGGTGTCCAAAGGGGGACTTTGATTTTCTGGCAGCCCAGCTGCTGTCCCCCAGCCACAGGGAGGGGCAGCTCACACCCTGACAGCGACTCCTGCTGCAGCAGCAATCCCGTGGGGATGCCAGCAGCCAGGGGAGCTCACAGAGCACACCCAGGGCAGGCCCTCACCTCAACACGGGGCCCAAAGCGAGCCCAGAGCTGGGCTGGAACCCCTGGGACGGCAGCCATGAGCCTGTGGGGTGATGGGAGAGGGGCAAAGGGTGGGATTCCTGCTTGGAGGCTGCTGAGCCTTTGGAATTCCACCTCCTCCTGCCTCTGGTGCTACCGACCCTGCAGCAAGCCAGGACATTGTGACCTTCAGGACCAGCTGTGCCCAGCCCGGCCCCACGGCCCCAGGACCCACCTCACCAGACCCCAGGCAGCTGTTAGATGTCCTCATCTTTGTTGTTCTCCTCCTCTTCCAGGTGCTCCATGATTTCATTCAAAACCTCCGATCGTCTTTTCTTCTTTGGGGAGTCTGTCCAGGCCCGGGTGGGAGCAAAGGGGGGAAGAAGAAAAGCAAAAATCACAACCTGGACCCACACAAAACCACCTGGGAGGGGCTGAGGAGGCTGGAGGCAGCAGGACACCCTTCCAGGTGGAGGTATCATCTACTTCTCCTCCCCAGCCAGGGCCTGGCAGGAGCTGGGATTCCAACACCTCCTACCCGAGCTTTAGTTTGGGAGCAAACAGCACCCAAACAGGGAGTGGTGATGCCAACCCTTCCTGCTGACCCCAATTCACCGTGGAATTCACCGTGCCCCTGTGGAAAAGCGGCTGCAAGACTACCCAGGGGTTCATCTGGGCTCTTGGCAGGACGCAGCCCCACCAACATCCTCGCTGAGACCACCCCATTCCAGCAGCCCAGGCCTCAGCCCTCGCCTCGGGGGGTGATGTGGCCCCCCTGCCCCACAGCACAGCAGTGCCTGCGACTGCCGTGGGACACAGCACCACGCTCACATCCCTCCCGATGGATGCAGGAGAGGGGGGGCCCCGCCAGCACCTGGGGGAGCACCCCACCCCAGCACCGAGGTGACAGAGCCAATGGTCCCTGCTCTGAGGCTGGCACCCTCCTTTACGCTGGGCAGGAGCCGTGGCACAGCCCCCTCTCCCCCCGGCTCGCCCGCAGCACATGGAGAACAGCTGTTTAAACCCTGCTTTCAGACATCAAAAGCCTCGCTGGGTTTCTCAAACAAACAAACATACCATAGGACTAAAGAAAAGGTGTAAAATAAATAAATGGAACAAGCTGTGCATTTTCTTTTAGTATTACAGCTGCTGCGGGAGATAAACAACAAGTAAATGTCACAAAACATCAATACAGAAGAAATTAACCTGACAAAAGCTCACATCCCCCCCCTCCGCCTTCCCCCAACTCCCAACAATTTTGCATTTCTGGAGTTCCCATCTAATGATTTTATTTTTCAATTAATTCCTTGAAAGCGAGCCAGAACCTGCCTCCCTCCCCCCGGGGGCTGTGGGGACGGGCAGGGGGACGAGGGTGCTGATGGACCCCGCTGAGCTCAGGGCAGCCGAGGGGGACACAAGGTGCCACCCCAAGGGCCTCCAGCAGCTCCTCCCAGTTCAGTCACCCAGAGGCACAAGGGCTAACCCGCCCTGGAGGAAGGCGCCAGCTCAGCAGTTCTCCCTCTCCTTTACTCTGCTCCCAGCTCTCCTCCTTTGGAATGGCACCAAACGTGGCCCCATCTCCCAAGCCCTTGTAGGAACCGTGTCCTGTACCTGCCACCCCTTCCCAGCCAGACCCTGGCAGGCCCCGCGCGGAGATCCCGCAGAGGAGGAGCTGGATACGGGATGTGGGTGCACGGGGAGCATCCCTCAGCAGCGCAGGACCTGCCCCGGCACGGGCAGGGGGCTGGCAGGGAAAATCCCCCCGCTGCACCCCCGGTTCACCGGCTCAGCCACGGGGGGCACCAGGAGCATCCCCCTCTTGTCTGACACGGGGAAAATGAAAACCCGGGTGGGCGAGGAGGCGAATTGGTTCGACTTCCGTTCTGCTGCTCCAAGCTGGTTAAGGTTTGCCCGCTAACGATCCCATTTGCTTCCTTTAAACAATGGGCAAAGCCGGCGGGGGTGGGCCGGGAGGGGGATTACCACGGGATTAGAACGTGGCAGGGCTGCGGATGCCACGCTAATCCTGCAGGG
>VZRR01003254.1:19752-87099 GCA_013398015.1 Oreocharis arfaki
CAGCACGGCCCCGCACGGCCCCGCACGGCCCCGCACGGCCCCGGCCTCCCGGCACGCCGCACAGCACGGAGCCATGGCGAGTGCTCGCCCAGCTGCCCCCGGCTCGCCGCTCCTCCCGCACGGAGCTGCTCCAGCCACGCGGGCAGGGCAGGAAAGGGGGGTGCGGCTGTTGCCAGAGCTTTGGGGAGCTGTGGTTCCGTGATGTGGGGATGCGGGAGAGGTGCGACCCTGGAGCGCTCCTCCTGCACGGGGCGCGGATCCACGGCTGCCTCCCGTCCCAGGGCTGGCAAACCCAGCTCCGGGCAGCGGGATCCCTCGGTCACAGAGCCAGAACAGCCACCCCGCGGGTTTCAAGGGCATCAGCGATCCTTGTTTTCCCAAGGGAGGATGCCCCTGCCCAAGCCGGGGCCAAATGCTGCTGCTGGCAGGGTGTGTCGCCTGTCACTGCCCTGCCCCAGGGTAGGGGCTGCACTAGAGGCTCCAGGGACAACTGCTGGCCAGCCTTTCCCTGGCTTCTCCTTCCCATTTTAAGAGTCATTAAGTTCATCCAGAGCAGCACCGAAGCCTCCCCTGTCCCTGGCCAAGCTCTCGGGCCCTGCAGCCACCTTGCAGCATTCTGTCCCCCAAATGAAAAGTGGGGTGCAAACAAAACTCAAAGTGTTTTTTTTTTTTTCCTAATGTAAGACCCTCCTGGCCCAGGATGAAGAGCAGATACTCTCAGAAATGAGCAAAAAGCCTTAAACCTCACCCAGACTGTGCTGGGAGCCAGCCTGGAGCGCAGGGTGGAGGTTCCAGGCCTCAGGGCTGGGCTGTGGCTTCACTCCTGACAGAATTGCTGAAACCACCCGTGGCAGTCAGTGACCACTCCTGGGCTCCTCACTTTCTCCTGGAACATTACAAAACCTTGGAACAAGCCATAAAGAATGACCTGAAAACTGCACAAAATGGGAAGGAAGCCTATTCCATTTTATTGCATCTATTAGACCTATTGAAAAGATGGCTCAGAAGTGGCTTGATTGCCATGACAAACGCCTGCACGGAGAAAAGATTTGGGAGAGCAGACCTCTCCTTCACAAATAACAGTGGAGACCTGGGACTGGGAGCCCAATCTCTCTAAATGGTCTCTGGAAATAAGGTGCATAATTGTAGCAGAGCAGTCAGTGGCAGGACACGTCTGTCACAGCCCAGGCCGGCACTTGGAAATACTGGGACAAAGATGATGGGGCTGACACTGGGGCTGGGGACACCGCAGACCTCGGTCTCGATTGTTTCCTGAGCCTTGAAAACCCCAAATTATCTTTTCTTTCCCATTCCCAGCTCGGTGCCCAGAGGGGCCTGGCCACTGCGGCCTGCAAAGCTGTGGGAAGGCCCTCAGAGTTCCCCCCCTCTGTGCTGGGAGAGAACTCATGGGACATCCACAAACAGCACAGGGATGTCTGAGCTGCTCCCGAGCCTTTTGGGGAGAGGAGGAGAGTGGGGAAATGGGTATCAGGAGGAAAAAGCCTGGTTTCTGCTCTGTGAAAAGAGATGCATGGTCCCAGCCCGGCTGTCGCATGCTGTGTGTGCTCTGCCTCCTCTCCATCCCTGCTCCGTGTGGGAAAACCAGCCCCCAGCTACGCCAGGGAGGAAAGCTGAAGGAGCATCCCCCTTTCAGGGGGCTGGAGGCAGAGTGCTGGCAGCCCTTTTTTTCCCTCTTTATCACTCTCACCCTCTGCACACCCACAGAAGGGACAGGAGGCAGCTCCCTCCTCACCTCAGAGCCACTGGGCACCCCACGGTGCCTTGAAAACAGAAGCAGGCACTTCCCAGGGGAATAAAATCCCACCCATGACCCTCCAGCCTGCCAGTGTGGCACAGAGAGGCCGAGACCTGGTCCCAGGCACCAGGCAGCTCCTGGTGCCCCAGGTGTGCCCCAGCCTGGCTTTGTTCTGGAGAACCCCTCCTGGCACATCCCGCTCTGCCACAGGATTAGCCACCGGCAGTTTTGCCAGGCCTGGAGTCAATGGATGTTCCTGCTCTCCCCTCAAGACAGGCTGGAGCACAGCAGGGATCATGCTTCCATCAGATTTCCCATCCCTAAAGATGGGGAAGGATAGCCTTGCTCCTGTTTCTCAGCCGAGACCCCAGAGCCACTTCAGCTCCAAGGCTGCATTCCCCCGGGATGTGAAAATGCTCCTCCTGCTGCCCTTTCTGGGTCCCCAGCTCGGTGAGGAAGAGCCCAGAGAATGAGGTTGGAGCAAAGGTAGGCAGAAACTGGGAAGGAAGCGGAGCCTGGGGGAGGTGGCAGAGCTCACAGCCACATCTGTGAGTCTGCAAGGACCCTAAAGCCAGGACTGTTTATTCCCCCCTACACTCAGCAGCGTGGAAAGGGGAGAAGGAGATCTTGAAGATAAAATTGGGCACTTGAAACATCTCCCCTGCTGTTTCCTCCATCCAGGTGGAGCTTCACGTTCCCGTGAGCGAGCACGACGTGCCCCCACCACAGTGCTGGGTTCTGGGTGGGCACATCCCCCCTCAGCCCTGCCACCACCCAGCTGCAGCTTTCCCAGACTGCAGTAACCAGCCCTGTGCCATTTCGGGAGCAGGAGGATCACTGGGTCAGTCAGGATCCCTGA
The DNA here is from genome assembly GCA_013398015.1 of Oreocharis arfaki. Lineage (NCBI taxonomy): Eukaryota > Metazoa > Chordata > Aves > Passeriformes > Paramythiidae > Oreocharis > Oreocharis arfaki. Next base: position 22,368 of record VZRR01003254.1, read on the forward strand.
ATAACCGGGATGTGCTGCCCTTCCCTGGCCAGGGACGTGCAGCCCCACGGCTGCTCCTGCCAACCCTCCGGGCCACGGGCACGTGCTGACGGAGAGGGGAAGCCAGGAGGGGATGCAGGAGGAAGAGCATTGATCTCCAGCTTAGCCCTGCAGCCCAGGGGAGCCCTTCCTACATAAATATTTGCCAAGCAATGCATTTGTGCCTGTCGATGGCTGTCGATAGGAGCCTGCAGTGCTGTCATCTGCGGAGCTGTCACTCCCGGCAGCCTGAGCCAAGCAGCCCCTCCTGCATCCCACCCCCTCACCAGGCGGTTTGTCCTTCTGAACCCATGTGCCGCCCGCACAGAGCCCGTCCCCAGCTCGGGAGCAGCCCGGGGAGGGAGCCGAGGCGCTGCGGCTGGCAGGGGGCACACGCAGAGCTAACAGCTCGCAGCAGAGCCGTCACACAAGGGCCTGGCCCGGTGCCTCCTGCCTGCCCCTGCCTGCCCGGGCTCCAGCGTGTCCCTGCCAGCCCGGGCGGGCTGTGCGGCCGGGGCAGCAGCGCTCACCGTGGAAGTGCTCGGCCGTCCTGCGGCGCAGGGCCTCCAGTGTCTCCTCCGTGTCCGCCCACTCCAGCACCAGCCTGCGGCCGTACAGGTGGGTGCTGTGGCACAGCGCGTTGAAGGCTTTCTGCAGAATTAAAAGAGAGAGGAAAAAACATTGAAGGAGAAAATAAGAACGGGCTCACAGGAGGAAAGGCAGAAGTGCCCCTCTCCCTCTGCCCTGGAGCGGAAAGGCCGCCGGAGAACATCCTGCTCCGCGTGCTCTGCTCGGATGGGGCAGGATCCATCTCCATCAGAGGCTCTGACTCGGTCATTTATCTTCTCCTGCAGCAGAGCAAATCCCCATCACCCTTCCTGCAGGCTGCTGCTCGTGGGGGAGCGGGCTGGAATCCAGCACAGGACAGGACCACCCTGAGCTGGGAAAGCTGCAGCCTCTGGCGCCTTGGGGCAGCGCTAGGTGGGTAAACAGCAAACCAGGACCCTCATGGGCAACCTCCCAACTCTCCAGCACCCTGTTCTCTGCTGGAACACAGGAAAGCACAGCTCAGGTGCGAGAGAGAAGCTCCTTTCTGCTCTGGAAGCAAGCTGGAAACCTGCCTTCCTCCTGCCAACCATTTGGTGACTTGGCCATGGTGGCAGCAAATGTGGCAGAGCAGAAGCCAGCCCAGAAGTCCTCTGCTCTCTGTGCCTGTGGTGGTTTGCTCTGATACAGAACTCCAGGTTTCCTTGTGTCAGATCCTGTTTGATAACACCCACACAGCTGTAATCTCTGGGTCATGTTGAACACAAACGTGCCAGCCAGCCCAGAGCTCAGGTGGCTTTCTCTGTCTGCAGGCAACCAGCAGAGACACCCAGGAAACAGTGGCTCAGTCCAGGCAAGCTTGACTTTGTCTTTATTTCCCACAGAATTTCAAGGAAATTCAGGACTGAGCAGGACTGGGCCCACAATGCAAATACACAAACACACTGGGCAAGGATTTGTATCCCCAGGGCCCACAGGGTGCTCCACGGTAAAGGCTGGGCACAGGCAGAGAGAAGTGCCCAAAATGCTCTTTAAGAGCCCCAGCTAAGGCTGGGATCAGCTCAAATGCCAGAGGGGCTTTCCAGACTTTGCTGCCCACAGCTGCTGCTCAGGACCCTCCTTGAGCTGCTGGGCTGTGAAATTCCTAAAAAACCCCCCCATTTCAGTAACCAGCACCCAGCAACCTGAGTGCTCCTCTCCTCCCAAAGCCCTGCCGCTCACATAACCCTCGTGTGCTGTAAAACAGAGACGAGGAGCACCAGCTGCCCCTGCTCCATGGCCTGGCTGAAATCCCCATTATCCCAGCACCCCCAGCTCTGGGGGGATCCCGGCAGGGCACGGTGCCCCCTCTTCCAGGGGCACATTCCTCCTGGAAGGGCTGCAAGCTACAGCTGGTTTGATTTGCTGCTGCTGTGTTCTCAAGGCCTGTCTCCCAATTAGCAGAGCAATGTGTTGGCTCAAACAAACACTCGTCAGGGGGAGTTGTGAGGGCTGTTTGCGTTGGCACCAGGAGCCTTTTCCAAAGCCTGGCACACAACCCATGGCCCCAAACACTGCTTTTCCTTCGTTAATCCCTAGTTTTGAATTTCTCCTTCCCACAGCACGAGGAAGAGGAAGGTTGGGTGACAGCACACAGCCCATCCGTGCTCCACAGGTCACAGAGGGAGGCAGACCACGATGAACGTGGCACTCAGCAGGCTTTGCTCCTCTGAGCCACTTCTCTGCTACCACCTCCTCCTCCTCGCAGGATTGCCACCCTCTGGGTTTGCTGGCAGCCCTGGGAAAGGTTCTGGAGCAACAAGGAAGGCAGATGCTGCCATCAGGTTGTGTGCAAGAAACCCGCTGGGTGAGACACATGTGCCACCAGCCGGGTGACACCGGCCCTTCCCGGCCAAACACATCCCCAGGAGGAGCTGGTTTGCACCCGGGATGAAGGAGAGCTCCAGCCTGTACTGGGATCTCTGCTCCCTGTCTTCCAGCTGGGAATGCAGAAGAGAAGCTGCACATTCCAGGTGACAAACACACGGATGTCACTTCTTTGGAAACGAGCTAAAAGACACAACGTAGCTCTTCACTGCTCTGAGAGGAATTAAGACTTTTTCAGGGAAAAAAGAAAAAAAAGAGAAACCACTGATGATTTAAAAGACAAAGGGATGAAGGGGAGAAATGCCATCCCCATACATCCACACTGCTGGAAATCTTCCAGGAGAGGAGGAAATCTGCCACTGCTGCTATTCCAAATAAAAAGATAGGTAGGGAAAAAATATATTTTAATTATGTGACAAGTATGAAATGAGGAGAAGGAGGCTGGCTTCCACAGAAAGCAGGAGCTATTTCTGGGGTGCAGCTCCTCTACGTGAGCATCTGCCTTCCCAGGACACCTCTTTGGAGGACCAAAGGGGCCAGAGGTTCGTGGGGTTGTATCCAAATATAGGAACAAAGGGAGCTGTGGTGTCTGCCCATCCAAGAGAGAGACTCCCCACAAAAGACCCCTAATTCCCAGGGCTTCACATCCTCCTACACCTTTAAGGGGCCACAGAAAGCTCCTTTTTAAATGCCCAAACCCGATTCTGATGAAGCTGCTGCATTTGGTAATGCAGCCTCTGCCAGGCCACACCGAAGCCTGAAGATCCCTGGCAAACCTTCTCCCGGGCCTCATTTGCTTCCCAGATGCTTTAGGGGTTGCATGAAAACCCTGTGGACTCCTCTTCCTCGAGAATAGGATGTGAGCATGCTTAAAAATGCCATTTCTGGGCATTTTTTGTGAAATTTGGGTCAAGCTGAATGTCATGGCTCAGCGTGGTGGGAAAAAGCGGGGACAGGAAAGGGAACAGCAGCTTAAAAACGTCTGTGGGGTTCAGAACGGGAATTTCCAAGTGAAGAGGCGGCAGATAAGGCCCCATGAAGGCCAGGCTGCTGGGATGAGGCAGCCAGAGCTCTGGAGCAGAGCCTGCCGAGCTGGGCAGGCCGGGAGCAGAGACAGGACTGCGGTGTCTGTCCCCCCCGGCTGTGACAGCTCCAGCCCCGGCTCTGCACTCGTCTGAGGACAGTGCTGCTCTGCCTCTGCAGTCCCCCTTGCCCTATTAAATACTCAAGCCAAAGAGCCTCCAGGCTGGAATCATTAGAGGGACAAAGGGTCAACAACATTAGGAGATTGATAAATATCCCTCCCTCGCAAGAGCCAGTCCCAGCTGAGGACGCTCTCCGCGATGCCAGCTGCACGCGAGGATTTCTCCTTCCGTGCGTGTGCATTTTGAAGCGTTGGCTGCCTCTCCCAAACGGGCAATTCCTATTTGGAGACCAGATGTATTTTTATATCAACAGGGGAGAAAAGTGGGAACTCGGTTTCCAGTTAATGGTTCAAAAATAAAAACAATCCTGCAACAATTCTGCACAGGGAACGTCAGGAAATGGTGAGTCCTTAACTGGAGCTCATTTGGTCCTGCCAGTGGGTCTGAGTTCCAGGGGAGGCTGAGAAGATCAAACCAAGCCCGATGGGGCAGATCTGCAGGCACAGCCTCGGGGAGGTGGGAGGGGGAGCCCCCATCTCCGTGCTGGCTGTGGAGAACCTCCATGTGCGCTCCCACAGCAGCCGTGGCTGTTCAGAGAAAAAGACAAACACGGGAGGTCACAGGCTTTAAATGCCCAACAAAGCCAGCCTAACTATTCTATTACAAACCCATCATGTTTTATAAGATGCTTATAAGCAATTTCCAGATTACCACTCTGAGCAAAAGCGTCACTGCCAGTCAGAGCTATTCAGCTCAGAGGTCTCCAGGCCCACTCCCCTCCTCTCTCATTTCACTCAGCAATAAACTCTAAGCCAATTACGAGCGTGTTTACAATATTCAGGATCCTATTCATCAATACACCGTGCATCCTTTTCCAGACGGCCAATGGAGTGTACTTGATGTGCCACTTGTGAGACAATTAAATCCCTCAAAGAGACGAGGGTGGAAAAAAAAGATGAAGAAGGAAGAAGAGCTGCTTTGCTGGGAAAGAAGAAAACCCCGCTGAGAGCTCTTCCACAGGGCAGCTCTCTCCCTGCACGCTCCCCTCCCCAAGCGTGGGGAGCAGGGCCCTGATCCAGAGCCCTGCCTGGCTCTCTGCCCTCACGGCATGGGCTCCTATCACTGACATTCCCATTTGTCCAGTGCAGCTGGAATCAGTCCCTGAGGGATGGAAAGGGATGGGAGGCAAACACTGAGCCTGTGCCTGCTTCCCCCAGGAAGCAGCAGCCAAGTGGGTGCTGCCTCACACCCCCCACAGCCAGGTCCCTCCGTGCACCTTTCCACCAAAGGCCTGAAGTTTCCCTGGGAAAAGATTCATCCAAACCCCAGGAACAAAGCCTGAACGGATGTGGAGTGAAGCAGAGGTGAAAGCAAAGCTGCTTTGAGCAGAGCCAGGGGCACAGCTCGAGGTACAGGGAGAAGAGCCAGGCTCCTGGGGGGATCCCTGCACCCCAGCTGACCCCCAAGGGGAGGAGGGAAGCAGAGCAGAGGGAAGTTTGGGTTAGGATCAATACAGGACTAACAAAGAAACTCCATGTACTGTGTTGTACAGGAGGTCAGGCTGGAAGGGATGATCTAATAGTCCCTTGTGATCCTGGATCAATGAATGCTGTCTAAAAACATAAACACAGCCTCTGGCTGGCTCCCCCTCCTCTCTCCTTCATCTCCACTCACAGCCTTGAAACTCGGGAGTTTTGGGGGGTCATGTGTTGCCTTCTCTTCAGCAGTAACATCCCGGGGCTTGTGCTGACAACCACTCCCTTCCAGACCCTGCACAAATCACTAGGAATCAGCAGCAGGATGGGATCCACCCTGCTCCAGAACCTCTGGCAAAGGGTAAGAGCAGGATACTCTCCAGCTGCAATGCCCTTGCTTCTGCTAAAAGCACAGAACTGAAATATACAGGAAGGCTTTCAAAAAATAAATGAACTGGGCCCATTTGTAACTCCTGATCCTCTGGGTAAGGCTGCTCCCAGGGGGCTCTCAAAACACCATGAAGAGCTGGCGAACACGAGCCTTGCACAGGTAACAAATCTGGAAACAGCCGCAATATCCAGAACTGCCCTAAAATCGAGGCAGTGCTGGAGGTGGGACAGGTACAGAGCTTTCCTGACGTGTTAACGTTGGGTCGAAACCATCCTGTCTCACCTTGCTGCTGACAAACCCGAAAAATAAGCTCTTGTCCTTCTGTATTACAAGAAATTTGAGTTATTTTACCAGTTGCACTGAAATTATCCCCATTACAGCTTGGGTTGTGGGTTTTGTTGCTGCTCACGTGGGCCTGAGTGCAGCTCTCCTGGGGAATGGTACCAGCCTGCCCCAAAGCGGGGGCACAGAGCCCCCTTCCCCACCTGGCTGGGGCAGTGCCAGAGGGGCAGCAGCACAGCTCACCTTGGCATCCTGCTTGGTGACGAAATCCACGAAGCCAAAGCCCCGGTGGGATCCCGTTCCTGCCATTTTCTTGGGCAGCCGGACAGTCTTGAGCTCTCCAAAGGTGCTGTGAATCCAGGGAAAAGCAGAGGCAGCGTGAGATGAAGGCAAGAACCAGCCCTTTCCCACAAACCCTGGCAGTGCCAGCTGCAGACCCACGCTGAGAGCGTCACTCCCATCAGGTGAGTCCTGCTCCGGGGGTCCTGCTGCCACTCTGCCTCCCTGCAGGCCCCACTTCCCAAGCCAACCCTACCAGCTAAAAACTCAGCTTGGATTTTGAGGATCATGCTGGATATAAACCTTAATGAGACAAAAAACTTCTTCAATGGAACTTTGCTCCTCCTTCTGTCAGGAGATCCAGCCAGAATGCCAGGCCCTGCTCAGGGCGGGCAAAAAGCATCTCCAAGTTACCAGGGCTGCTCCAAATCCCACCAAAACAGATTTATTTGCACCTTTAAAGAGAGGCTGGAGTGCACAGGATACAGGCAGGGCACAGAGCATGGCCCCACAGGGAGTTGTTTCCAGAACAGCTCGTCCATCCCCAGAGGTGTCACCCCTCCCCTCCAGGGACCCTGGGCATTTTTAATGACTGGATTTCCTCACTCTGACCCTTCAGCCTGTCCCCTCCTGCAGCCTCTGGGCTGGAATAAACTGGTTTTATTTAGTCTTCCTGGATGCACAAAGGGAAACAGGCAAATCCAGCAGACCACAACAACCTCCGTATCCAATAGCATTTCAGGCAGGTTCTGCAGTGTCAGTGGGATGGGGAGATAAGGGGCTCCTGTCCCAGACAGGGAACCTGTGGCTGGAGCACCAAAGCATGCTCACTTTGTCCAAAAAGCCCGGAAGCAGACCCAAGGGCAGCACGTGCCGGACACCCCTCTCCAGTGCCATCCCCTGGAGAAATTCCAGGACAAAGCCGTCGCTTTCCCTGCTGCCGAGCTCCCGCTTCCCCTTCTGCTCCCCTCCCCTCGCACCCATTTATCAAACACATATGCACAAACTGCAGGCAATAAATATTTAATGTGGCCCAGGTCTGAAGAGATGTGTTATTTTATTTGAAAATCTCCACACGGGCGTGCATACACAAAAGGAGCCTGGGAGGCGGCGGTGCCAAAGAGCACCTGGGAATAAACACAGTAAAGGCCATAAACGCTCTCGTGAAATGATATAAGCTAAATCCTGGGAGTTAACCTGCTGCACCGGCAGCATGACCAGGCATTCATCCACCCAATTTCCTTAGGCAACGTGGTGTGTAAATGCACCATTATGAAGCTTCGGAATGAATCCGCACGTCTGGCGCTCGGTGCTTTCCCTCCCGCTCTCCCTCCTGCCCCCTCCGAGCTGCAGCTCCGCAAACAAACAAACAAACCCGGGCACAGGAGAGGGAGCAGCCTCAGCTGGGGGGAATGCTCGGAGCCCGGAGCAGCAGGAGCACCCTGTGGTTTCCAGAGGTCCTCCTGCACAGGGCTGGGGGTGACAGGGGCTCCCAAGGTCCCTGGAGCATCTCAAACGCTGCAGTTGGGTGAAGGGAGAGGCAGCGAGAGCCTCTGAACCACGGAGGTGCCCATCTAGCCAGGAAAAACGGGAGGCAGGAGCCATGGGCATGCTCCAGTCTCTCCTCCTCGCCATGAAAAATATCAAGGGCAGTGCCTGGGGCAGCAGAATATTTGCTGAAGGAACAGGAGCAGAGTATTTGCTCCAAGGGAGGGCTCACACAACGCCCAGTCCATGCACTAGAACATCAGCGTGTCCTCTGGACACCAAGAGCCAGTGCCTAGGAAGGGGCCAGGAGGTGCCCACAGGAGCAGGATGGCTCTGCATCCAGAGTGCCTGGGGAGCTGTGCTGACCCACAGCAGCCTGGGCACCGCTGGGAGAAACTGGCTCTTCCTTCCTCCCCAGCCACGCACACTGGGAGAGGCGTGGAGGCAGTGGAGACCTGATCCAGATCCAGATCCAGAGCAGCGCTGGCCACGAGCTCTTCCTGGGCACGGGGAGCCAGCAGGGGCTTCCAGAGGGATGGATGCAGGGGTGAGGGAGGCCGAGGGGACAGGGCTGGCCCCGGTGGGGCCGTGCAGTGGAACAGAGTCCCCCCCACTGCGGTGCTAATTAGAAACCACAACACAGCAATTACCAGCCCGGGAGCTGCGAATGAAGCGCAGAGCTCCGGCCTTTAATGTTCTCCTCTGCGGTGCCAGGCACAGGCTCACACCTCTCTCTTCCAATTATTGCTTCTGGATTTGGGGGGAGAGGGGGGCAGAGGCAGAAGGAAACCCAATTACCCCCCGCAGTGCCAGGCTCCGGGTGCCCTGGGAAGGCGAGGGAAGCCAGGGGCTGGGCGTTCGCTCCTCCCCGGCTGCACCCAGGCTCAGCACGGCCGCGCACGGACTGTGCCACGGGCAAAGGCACTGGGGATGGGAGCAGGAAAAGGATGGAGCACCCCACCCAAATGACAAGGGAGGGCAGAAAGCAGCTTTTCCATAAGATCCCACTGAGCTGTTTGGGCTCCCAGGGGCTGGGATGGGGCAGCCCCTGGGAAGCCAGGGGCAGCACAGCGAGTCGGAGCTGGTGTCGCTGGAGCTCCTTCCCCTTCCAGCACAGATGGGCACAGATGCAGTGAAAAAACCCCAGGCACCCGAGGGGGGGGTTCCCTGGGTGCTGGTGCCTCTCTCTTCTCAAACCAGGCTCAGATCAGCAGCCCTGCTGCCAGCACAGAGCACAGCACCAGGCCAGGCTCCTTCCCTCAAGCAGGATGGTTCACAGGGACCAGCATCAACAAGCGTGAAACCAGAGTGGATTTACACTCATCCCCCCATCCACACCTTCTCCAGGTGCTCCTGAGCCCCTGCACCAGGCCTGCAGGACCTGGTGGTTGTGGGAGCAAAGCCCTTTCAATCCTGACACGCTGACCTGTTTGCAGTCAGCCTGGCTGAACTTTGCACAAGACTCTCACCTCAGTCCCTGTGAGCCCACCAGCTCCTGGGGAAGGGGAAGGCCTGGGGCTGGATTTCCGGCAGGACAGCCCCACAGTTCCTGGTGGCACCACACCGGGATGGGGTCTCACCACCCCATGGATCATGGGACCTGTAATGAGCATGGCCAAGGTGTGCTGCAATCCCAAATCTCTTGTGAAACGACCCCCTGCCCATGGAGCTGCTCACAATTAACACAGGAAGGTTTGGGGGGACCAAAAGCAAAGAGCTTTGCCACAGAGGGAGCAGGATGGCAGAGCCCCTGCCAGGTGACCTGCCACGCACACAGCTGCTCCAACCCCTCCTGGCTTCCTGCCCGTAGGTCCATGAAAAAGGGTGCCCAGCAGCTATTCTCTGACATCCCCAGAGGAATCAGGACCAGGAGGGGAGGGCAGAGGCACGGGTGGGTGTGGAGGACGTGGCTGTGCCTGTCCCTGCCAGCCTGGCTGGCAGATCTGTGCTCACGCTGCGCTCTCCCAGGCCTGGCACGGTTTCCTGCTGCTGGCTGGGAGGGATGACAGCCTCAACAAGCACTGCAACTCCTGTTTCCTAAATGAGAACCTTTGTTCTGTGCCCATCCAGATTTGCTGGGAAACCAGAAAAAGCCTGTGCTGGCCCTGGCTGAGCCACGACGCACAGGGCTGCAGAACAGAGACGGCCACGAGCTCTCCTGGGACACCCATTCCAAGCTCAGCAGGAACACAGGGTGCATCCCAGAGAAGCCAAAGGGACATCCCCTCCCTCCCACCACAAGAGATGCAGCATTTCTCCACAGCATTGCTGGCTGTCAGCTGTTCTCCCGCTGCTTTGGCAGCTCTTCCAGCTGCCTTCCCCCCTGGCCGAGCACAGGGAGGAGAAGGAGGTTTCTGCTCCTCACTGCAAGCTGGCTGCAGGTCGCAGGAACACCACTCCTTGGAATTGTATCCTTCTGGCACAGGCCAGCTGGAAGGCAAGTCCTTTGCCTGCTAATCATAGGACATCATATTGCTATCAAACAGCATGTTCCAGCTCGGGGACTGCACCAGAAGGTGCCTGCACAGCCTTCACCAACACAGCCGAGGGATACAGGTGGGCTCCAGAAAACCTCTCCCCTCCCTTTCCTTCTTCCCTGGTCTCCAGAAAACCCCACAGCCCCAGGCAGCTGTTACAGCCACTTGTTCATGGGACAGGTACCTCTGGATCAGGGTAGATGTGGAATCAGACTGGTTTGGTTGGAAGAAACCTTAAAGCCCATTTAGTGCAGGGACACCTCTCACTCTCCCAGGGTGCTCCAAGCCCTGTCCAACCTGGTCTTGGGCACTGCCAGGGATCCAGGGGCAGCCACAGCTGCTCTGGGCACCCTGTGCCAGGGCCTGCCCACCCTCTCAGAGAATTTCTTCCTAAGAAATTGTGAACGTCTCTCCAGCTGGGAAGTGTTCCCTCCATTTCAGTGCCTTCCCTGTCTCAGAGAGCAGCATTTGAACTGCCAGATCCTCGGGACAGGCCCTGTCCATCCCTGAGGGTATTCTCAAGCCCCAGACACTCATATGTGTTTGTCACATGGATCTCGGTGCACCCCAAGCCCTGAGCTGATCAAGGACTCCTGGGCTGCCAAGTTCTGAGGGGGAAAGCACAACTGACACCATGCACGTGTCCACTGCCAAAGCCACAGAGCATCCTGGAAAACAACCACAAAAATCACCCTCAGTGTTCTGCAGATGTGCACAGAGGTCCCCCTGCACGGAGCTGTCCTCGATCCCCCTCTCTGGTTTATATTCCTTCAAGAAAAACCAAACAGCAAAACCACGTTGAAAAACTGATTACGAAAACCTTCATCGAGGCTGCCAACCTTCTCCTGGGTTGCCATCTACTGCCACCACCCCCTCCTCCTCTCGTCCTGCTGCCCTCCCATCCCGAGCCCTGCCCAAATCCCCCCTCGTGACTGCCGGCAGCCCCAGGCCGGAGCTGAGCCGGGCAGCGTGACCGCTCATCCCAAACGGCTCCGGGCAGGGATGATGAGCCCAAAAGAGACGCAAGTCCTTCCCTCCCCTCCCTGCACAGCCTCAGCCACATGGAATTCACTCAATCCCTTTGCAATGCTCCTCTTCATTTTATTCTTTGTCCCCCCTGGCCCACAAACAGGACCTTCCCTCCCCCTGAAAACACCGGCCCTGCCGGTCTCTGCCTCTGTACCCCCTTGCTGATGATAAGGGGGAGGGAAAAAAAATACAATAATGGTCCTTTTCTTCTTTCTTCCTCCTTGAGGAAGGCAGGACCCTGGCAAATGGCTTTGCCCCTGGGCTGAGCCATGGCCAGTTCCACCCCCTGCATGAGGGAGTTAATGGAATACGCAGCAGAAGGGCCCTCCCGCCTCCCGCTCCAGGACTTCAGCTGACTCCAGGATGGCTAATCCCATTACAAGAAAATAACGTGGATAATTCAAGCTAATGAAATCGTTACAAGAATGTGGACAGCCAGGGGTGGACATTCAGAGCCAATTTAACACTCCTTGGTGCTGTTATCCCCAGCACAGGAAATATCTGAAAGGAGGAAGGGAAAGGGAAGGAGGGAGGAAAAAAGCCTTCCTCTCTTGTTAGCTTAAATCCTGTTAGAGAGTTCAGGAATTAATCTGGCACCTATCTCCCCTATTACCATTATCATCATCATCAATAATGTCTCCTTCACCTCTGCAAATCAGCAAATGAAGGCACAGAAAGACAAGGTGGGAGGGAAATCTCTGGATTCCGGAGCCAAGTCGAGCTGTGGCTCCCTCCAGCTCCGGTGGAGCCGGGAGTGGAGGCATCTGGCAGCAGCGCAGGGGACCCAGCGTCCCCCCAGCCCATGGAGGAAGCGACCCGAGGAAGCAGGGCCCCGGTGCAAAGCTGATCCTTCACTGCCTGTGCTGCTGGAGAGCCAAGGCACCCGTGAAATGCGTGTGCCGGGGCAGCGGGACGCGGGACAGCCGCGTCTGCGCCTTCTTTCCCCTTGGAGCCGCAGCTTTTCCAGCTTCCCCTCCTCTCAGCCCAGGAGCAGCCTCTTTGTCTGGAGGCCTCTCGATCTGCTGCTGCAGCACAGCTGGGCTTTGCTTCATGCGATTCCTCTTTTTCCATGCCAGCCCTGTGCTGCCGGCTGCTCCGAGCCACGGATCCCTTCCCGAGCCCAGCTTTCCGGGGAAGCCCTGTCCTTGCTGCCAGAGCCTCCTGGGGCAGGTCCAAAGCCAGGCTCCCTCGCTGCAGCGTCTCCCACGCTCCCTGGAGTACCAGTGCTGCTGTCCCAGCTCCAGCAAACGGAGGAATCCCGTGAGATCCACCAGGAAACAGTCCTGGGGAAGCTGGGCCAGCCTTTGGATTGCCCTCACTCCCCCAGTGCCTGCGGGAAACTCCAAGTTTAGCTCTTCCCGGATTTATCGAATTTTGGCACAGATCTTCAAGGGTTATTTTACACCACAGCTGCTGCACGTGCCAGGACTGTGTGGACGTGGATGTGCCCCTTCCAAGGAGCTGGGAACCTGCCCACGAGTCCCCTTTCTAGCAGACAGAGGCAGCAGCCTCCCTTGGAGCTCGGGGCAAAGCAGGATCAGGAACCTTTGGCCCCACAGCAGGAGGCAGCCAGGGGATCTTCCCTCTCCTCAAGGTGCTGGATCAGGAGGCAGTGGCTGCTTCCTGTGGCTTAACTGGCTTATTTGAAAACACAGCAAAACATTTTATCCCTCCTCGATTTATTTTCCTTAACAGTTGCTTATGAGGGACCTTATCAAAAGCGTTCTGAAATTCCAAGTAAATTAGTCATTAGGCAGGTTTTCAGAACAGTAATTAGGCCACTCCATGCCCCTGATGTATTATTTACCTGAGAAGATCTACATAATTAGGGCTCTTCTTTATGACTGGTATTACACACACTAAATTCTCCTCCAGTCTATCGTGTAATTACGCAATTAGGCCTCACGCTAAACAGAAACCAATCCTGAAAACCAAGCAGAAAGGAAAAAAAACCAACCCCACAACAGTAATTATTATTATTTTAAATCCTCCATCAGCAGCACAGCAGCAAGTCTTAAAATTTTAATATCCCTCCACTTAAGTCATTCCTAACCAGGTGCTGCAGCCAGGTTTGGTTTCTTAATTTCGCTGTGTTCAATCCGACATCGGGAGAGATCGGCTTTAGAGGCTGGTGGGAGAAGGGGCCTCTCCCTTCCCTGGATTTGCTGGGCTGGCAGGAGCAGCATCGTGTCCCTGCAGCCTCTCAGCCCCTGCTCCTCCCAGCCTGTGATGGTTCTTGCCCGGCTCCTGGAGGCAGCCAGGTACAGCTGCTGTGGTGTGACACAGCCACTCCGCCCTCCAGAGCCGGCCCCACGCTGGAATTTCAGCGTGGAAGGAAGGAACGAGAGCCCTGCAGCCCCTTCAGCAGGAGAGGGGATGTGCAGAGCCCCACGCAGCAGCCTCACACGCCTTCAGGATGGAGGGATGGACACGGTCAGCTCCTGCTTTGTTCCCACTTTTCTCCTGGTCCCCCTGCAAAGGGAGATCCTGGGATGTCCCTTCCCACCTGTGCCTGCCCCTGGGCTATTGCACATGTCCTGCTCTGTTTCCTGCTCCTTGCTGATGGGAGAGCCTGCACCACTGGGGTGGGAAGTATTTTTTTAATCCACTCCTTGCCATAAACCTATTTTAGAGATGCTGAGAGCAAGGAAAAGCACCCAGGACTCCCTGACACCTCCTGGAGAAGACACCTGCCTAAATCCACGTTTATTGCCACGCTTTAAAGACAACGATGACTCACTGTTTGGCTAAAGCAGGAACAGGCTTCCTCCTGAAATTGTACACCTCAGTGCTCCCACTTTCCAGTTCCCAGGGTACAGGGGAAGGTGCAGAGCTGGCACAGGGAACACCACCAGCTTTAGGAAGCCCCAGGTTTAAGCAGCACTGCTGAACTTGACCACTGACATGAGCTTGGGAGTTCAAAGCCACCCCAGAAGAGTCTGAGCTGGTGGCTCAGAGGATTTAAAGATAACTGGTGGATGTGTGATGGAAGAGGTCATCCCAAACCAGGATGGAGGTGGAAAATCCCACTTTAATATTATTCAGGTTCTGTTGCTGCTTCTCTTCTCTTGGGCAGCGTTACAGAGCTCTGAGCTGGTTCTGGTCACAGCAGGGCTCTTGTCCCCTGTGCTGGCACGGGCCAGCCCTTCCTGGGCTCTGCCACTCTCAAATTCCCTGTTCAACATGTTCCTTCTTAATCCTACTGGAATTATAATTTTTTTATTTTTGTTTTTTTTGCTGGGGGAAACAAAAGACATTCAAGCCTGGTGGAGAAAGGACCAGCCCTATCAGGACATCTTCCCCCTCATCTTCCCCCTGCAGCACACCAGGACCAAACCAGGCTCCCCCAAAAGCTGTCCCTGAGGTGTCCAAGTGCCAGCAGCCATGACCCCTATACCCCAACCCTCGTGAGATCCCAGTCCTTGCACTGCCTTCAACAAGAGCCTCCAAAGCCCTGCTCAGAGCTCACCCTCCTAAGCCACAATGCTCCCAGCACGCAGCACCTTGCAGGACCAGGGCTTAGGAGCCACCACGTCGCTGCCCTCATCACCAGAGGGTCAGGATTTCAAAGGAACCCGCAGCTCCAACAGCGCTCACATTTGGGGATTTATCTCTCCTGGGCTCTTTTGAAAACCCTGATCAGAGCGCAGCTCTGGTCAAAAAAATAAGTTATGCTAAAAATAGTGCTCGCAGGAGGGTCTGGTGCAAATCTCTGCTGCTGGAGGATTCTTGTGAGTCAGCTCCTTTCAAAGACAAGAGGAAATTTGTACAACTGGCAAAGCAGGAAACTCAGAAGGAACCCAAAGGTGTACCCTTTGGAGAAGGCAGCCTTGCTGGTAAGATACCAGCTGCATCAACAACCCCAAAAAATATAAAAATACATCTCATATTCAACTGTAGAACCTCCTGCACCAAGCTGGAGAATAAATATAGAAGCAAAGAGGTATTTATAGGCACACAGCTATTTTAACACAGCTCTGCTTTAAAGAGAATCCTTATTTAAGTCTTGTCCCTGCAAAGCTGCAGGATGACTTAGAAAAATAACCTGATTAATTATTTTCCTCGGGAGAACAGAGAAACGCGGAGGGAAGATCAAACACACGCAAGCGCAGCGGGAACGAGGGAGCTGCTGTGGTCCCTCAAACACAGCGAGGGTGCCGAGCTCTCCTGGGCTCAGGCCTGGCCCCAAGAGCCCAGGCTGGCACACGTGGCACCTGCCAGGGGGCAGAACGAGGCAGAGCATGAAAAGCAGGCACAGAGCAGCTCCCTGGGGAGGCAGGCTGGCAGCCACCCTGCCCCAGAGCCAGCAGAACATCCCATTTTCTCCTCCTGCTGGAGAGGCCCTGTGAGCAGGGTGTATTTTCACGGCTAACACTCCAACCCGCCCATCTTGTCCCCAGAACTGGAGGTGTGGCTGTTGCCCAAGCTACCATGGTGGCTCTCTTCCCGCTCCCTTTGGTCACCCCTTGCCAACCTGCTGAGGCCCCCAGGCTGAGGTCATGACTACAGCCCCTGCTGAGACCCAGAGGCTGCTTTGCACAGTGGGATTTGCCTTTACAGGTCACCTGGGAGACTCCTGAGAGTCAGGAGGGCAGGGAGCGATCGGTGTGAGCACTGTCTGAGCCACCGTGGGATTCAGCGGTGATGTTCCCACTCCGTTTCATGGAAAGCTCATCGCTCTCCACCCACTCAGAAAGTGCTGGATGAGGAGGAGAGATTTCACAGGATCACAGAATGGTTTGGGTTGGAAGAGACTGCTGGAGGTTACCTGATCCCCTGCCAAGAGCTCCAAGAAGCGTGGCCACGATGAGAGAAAAGGGAAGGGATCATTCCTTCCTTCACAACCCGCAAAAAAACGCAAGCGCACAGCTGGAGAAAAGGTGGGACGGGCTCTAGGGGTAAGAACAACAAAAACGGCAGGGGACAGGGCAGAACGCCGGCCACGGAGAGGGAGCTGCAGCCAGGACGGGCTCAGGAGCGCTGAGCTCGCGTGGGAGCTGTCAGAGTCCCAGCCGACAGCAGGAGGTCCCTGCAGAGGTGACAGCTCTGGCAGACGCAGCGAGCAAGCAGCAGAACAGGGGCAGGAATCACTCGGGAGGCAGAGGCAGCTCGGTCCGTGCAGGCAGAGCCGGGCTGTGCTGCCTGGCGTTTCAAAAGGGAGGCAGGTGGTTAAAAAGCAACTTTTAAGCCGAGCACAGGTAGGGCAGGGCGGGCTGGCAGCTCCCCTCCCTCCCTCAGCCCTCCCTGCTGCAGCAGACCCAATTTCATGGGGCTCTTGCGCAAGCAGCGGGGTGGAAAATGATCATCGGGAGGCAGCGCCCGGCGCCCCCCAGACCCCCCCCCGAGGTGAGCGGCCCCAGCCCCACCCGGGTGGGCTCCAGCGCGAGGGAGGAGGCCCCCAGCGAGCTCCCCCGAGGGCAGCCACGGCGGGGATGAGGGGCACCCACGCCCCCCAGCCCCGTCACCCTGGCGGCTGCTGGCGGCGGGGACGGCGCAGTCCTGCGTGACAGCGTGAAATTAATATGATTTTGGGGGAAGCTGGCAGTGAGTAATGAGCAGCTGAAACACCTCGTCCCCACCCCCGCGCCCCCCCAGACTCTTTTAACCCTTCAGCTGCCGGCATGGGATCAAAGAGCAGGGAGAGCAGGAGCTGGGTTAAAGAGGAGCAGAGAGGGGCCACGCAGCCCCCGGAACCGGATTTACAGGGGGAATTTTGGCACAGATCTCAGTGAGATTGTGCTGAGATTGGCACTCCTGGGCTTGGAAGAGTCAACATTGCTGCTTTTCCAAGTGAGGCTTTACAAAGAGATGCCAAAAAAGAAAGAAAATAAAAAGATGAGGGGCTGGAGGGGGCCCAGACCTGTCCAAACATCCCCAGGCAAGGCCCAGAGACCCCTGTGAGGGGACAGCCTGATGTGCACAGACCACTGATGGGCAGCAGGACTAAAAGTGGCTTTCCCAGCTTCCCTGGCATCTAATAAATGGGAATGTGGGCAGAAAAACCATCCCATCTTCCTGGGCAGCTGATGATGGATGCCCAGCAAGGGCCAGTCCCACAACAGCACCTTCCTGAGAGGACAAGGCTCGGGAGCTTCCGCCTGTCCTTAACTACAGCAAATTTAAGATCTCCTGTCCTCTGCCAGATGCCTGGAAGTGCTCAGGGTACTGCTGGGGGAGGAGCAAAGAGAGGTGAGAAGACAGATGGTCATCCTGACCTGCCTCCCCCTGATTTCTTCAGGAAGAACCACGTGCAGACAGAAATGCTGCTGGCACAGTTCAAAGGCCTTGGGCACAGGGACTGCCTCAGGGGAGGGGACAGAATGGAATGGAAGGGCCTTAATTGCAATCACATCCCAAGGCTGAGAACCCACTGGATTGGGAGAGGGAGAAAGGCTGCAGCAGGCTTGAGGTTAAAAAAATAATGATGCAAACAGAGATGCAAATAAAGGACACGATGTCAGCGCGAGGAGAAAGCTGTGATTCATTAGAGGCTTGTTCAGGACCTTCTCGTGAAGTGAGACTGGAAAATACCCACACAAGTGAAAGGCAGGGGGGTGGAGGGATCGACAGCACCGTGAAGGAACAGGAGGTAAGAAATCCAACAGACAGAGGAATTTTAAGAGTAAGGAAATAATCACCTTGACTGCTCCTTGGTGAAAGGCTGAGACAAGAGCTCAAAAGTCAGTCCAGCGTAATTTCAACATTACAAATTCGGCAGTGCCAGCCCCCAAAGGGCCAGCTCTGGGAATGAACAACAACTGGCCACAATATAAGGCAAAAAAATACCATATTTTTCCTTTCTTACACACTTACCCTTCTTAATTCAGACAAAAAGAGACCTTATATCACTAAGAACCACGAGTGGGATACTTCCAGGGGACAGCACAAGCAGGCTTTGGTTTGCTCCCTATGGAGAAACACCTGCCCACAGATGAAATTTCTTTGCACTGAAAAAATGGCAAAAACCCCAAAGCAGAAGCTCAGAGCTGCATTTGAACAAGACATTCCAAAAGCAGCCTCTTGCCCACCTCACTCCACCTCCCTGAGCCCCTCCACGCTGCTGAGCAGTGGAATTTGTGTGGAAAACTAATTAAAGCTCCCTTGGGAAGCTCGGCTGGGTGCCCTGGAGAGAGGTGCTGTGGCAGGAGAAGGGAGGGAGCAGCCCAGAAATTCCCTTCATCTGCTCAGGACAAATGCAGGTTTTGGGTGGGCAGAAAAGGGATCTGGGGGTGTGGAGTATGTGGAGAGGAGAAAAGGGCAGAGAAATAAATATAAAAATCAAGGTTGCAATGAATATTCAAACCCAGGAAAGGGATGTGCTGGGAAAAAAATCTTCCTTCTGCTCTTGGGAAGAGCCACCTTTTAAAGCAACCTCAGCCGAGATAACACAGAGTTAAACACTTCCTTATCTATGTTAAACACCTTTATGATTCAAACTGCAGAACAGCACTGAAAACCCATTTCCCTCTCCCCCACCCCACGGCTCGCTTTGGAGAGCGGCCAAATTAAAGTGGCCACTTCCATTTCTGGGCTCTGAAACCCAGCTCTGCCGTGCCTGGGTCTCCAGCACTCAAGGAGAAGAGTTGAAGAAGGGGAAAAAATTTAAAAAAAAAAAAAAAAAAAAAAAAGGAGTTTAATTTATACTGTCTGGGATAGTAAGAGAAATAAAGCAGCCCAGCAGATCCCGTATTCCCACCTGGAGCTCACGAGGCTGGTGCACATCCCTGTAAGGTGCTTCCCAAAAAGCTCCCACACCCTGTGTTTTCCTGTGCAACATCCCCTGGCACTGCAGCTCGGGCATGGAAATGCACCAGGACTGGGAAAAGGCTGCGAGGATGCACCTGGGATCAGCTGGACAGGAGATCCAGGGCACACAATCCCTGGATCCCAAAGGTGTGGGGTGGTTCAGGGGGACACCCTGTGCCAGGGCCTCCCCATCCTCCCAGCCAAGAATTCCTTCCCAGTATCCCATCCATCCCTGCCCTCTGGCAGTGGGAAGCCATTCCCTGTGTCCTGTCCCTCCATCCCTTGTCCCCAGTCCCTCTCCAGCTCTCCTGGAGCCCTTTAGGCCCTGCAAGGGGCTCCAGCCCTTCCATCAACGTTGTGGCCTCCTCCGGACTCGCTCCAGCAGCTCCACCCCTGCCTTGTGTTCCCCTTGCAAACCCCAGGCACACTAAGAACAACTAGCAGGGCCGAGCTCTTCAGCCAGGACAGAGGGAGCCATCAACCAGGCAGCTTCCTTTTTTCCACAAAACCAACTGAACACATCCAAAGAAGCCATTTTGGCAAGAACCTTCAAACAACACTGGGGGACAGGGCCCCACAGCCAGGGGGTGGCAGGGACAGAGGCACCTCAGGGTGCCTCAATCCAGAGGAGGAGCCTGGGGAGGGCTTTGGAGATCTCATGGACCTACCCATTTCCTGGAGATCACGATTTGGTGATCCCACTCACCACCAAACCCAACCCAGAGGCATCCTCAGACTGGAACACCTCCTGGTCCCGCTCCCAGTGCTGTTAGTGACAGGTTTCCCCCGAGCTGTGCCTCCAGGCAAGGGACACATTCCACAGTCCTCCCAGTCCTCAGGGGAGGCCAGGAAGGTGTGATCCAAGCCCCAGTGGCTGGGTGCAGGGTGCCCAGCAGCTTCCCCAGGGGCTTTCTGCTCCCCCAAGACTCATTTTTGGGCCCTCTCCTCTTGCACGCCGAGTGCCCTGGCACAGGCAGAGGTGTCAGCAGCGCAGAGGGGCTCAGGGATCCCTTGCTCCGCCTGGTCCTTCTGCCCCTCCACCACAGCAGCAGCTCTGTCCTGGCTCAGCTGGCTCCTCCTGCCTTCTCCCAAACATCCCCCACCCCCAGCAGCCCCTGACACCCCAGGGAGATGCTCACTGTGACCTTTGCAGCTCTCCCCAAGCCCTTGGGCCGTCTGACTGCAGGGCCACAGCATGGAGACCAAATTCAGGCAGCTAAGAAGCAGCAGCAATCGGTTTTGAGTCATTTCTAGCACAACATCTGAGGTTTTAGAAGTGAAACCCAGCAGCCCTGACAGCACTGGGACGTTCTGTTTGGATGGAATGCTCTAATTAATTCTGCCCCGCGCTTGCTTAACAAACTCACGTTTTCCCTCCATTTTTTTCCTCCCATGTCTTTCACCAGCACAGATTTTCCACATCTTCAACAGGGGAAGGAGAAATTGTCTCCAGTCATGTAGTCTCCATTACTGGGAGAAAGGTGTGAACAGCAAGCATGTCTGGCAGACGGATTCATTATCCCACCATGTCCTTTATAATGGGAAATGAAAAGCCCATTCTGGTAACTACACTTTATTATAATAGGTCAGAAGAAGTGAAAGGCATCATCTTATAAAATTAACTTCATAAAGACTGCCTTAAAAAAAAAAAAAAATCTCTGCCAGTTTATCCACTGCATCTCCCTACAGAGATGTTTTCTTCTCCCAGAAGGGGCTGACTCCCAAGGCTTGTCCCACTTCACTTCTCCCCTCCCGCAGAGGGAATGGTTCTTTTTCCTCCTAACCAGGCCCAGACACTTGCTTTGCCAGGTCTTTGTCAAGGCAGAGAAAACAGCCAGCAAAGCAGTTAAAATCCAAAGGGACACCCGCCAAAGGTCTCTGCAAGAAGCAGAGTTACTTTCTCTGCAGGGACGCCAGAACAGGGAGATAAATGCAGCTCGTAACCCGTTCTCTGCTCTGCAGTACCTTCACTTGCTTCTCTGCTCGCTGCTTCCTTAGCCAAGCTCAAGTCCAGTGTCCCAGGTGCTGCTAACCCTGTGATTTCACAGCTCTGGGCAGCGTGTTTGACTGCAGCTGCTGCAGGGGCAAGGCAAGGGATGGCCAGAGGGACAACAAACATCTCCCACGCCCAGAGCTGGCACCTGCCCTCCCTCAGAACTTTGTCTGCCTGGCAGGGGAGGGCTGGAACTAACAACTACTGCACATTCAAGAGAGATCAAAGATAAAACCAGAAGGGTAAGGTCTCAGATAAATCCTGCAAAAAAAAGGGAATTAACAACTTGATCCCCCAGCCACACAACTCCAGTAACTTTCTCCTTTACTCTGCCAAACTCTGAGCACACCCTGGGCTGTGTCCATCCTGCCTGGATTGGGCAGGAATCTTTCAAGAAGTGCTTTTCTAAATTTTGTCATCCCCTTTTTGAGGAAAGTGAAACATACATCTCCTCAAAATATTACAAACCACCTGCAAAGCAGGCTGACTCCCACTGCTCATGGAGCTGGTGCACAGGGAGAGGGAGGATGGAAGGGGATGCTCTGAAACAAAGAGTTAATTGGAACTGCCAATGAAGGCTGCGTGGATCTCATGTGATAGAGCCTTAAAGGAGCCCAATTTTCAGAAATTGCCAGGGCTCCAATCTGTGAAACTGTGGCCTTTCAGAGATCTCCAATTCAGCTTGCCACGTCTAAGCTCCTTTTGAAAAAAAAGAAAAAAGTCTTGCCATAAAAGCCCCACAATTTGGGAGCAAAAATTAGCAGCCTCCATGGGACAGCAATGCCTTTGTCTCTCCTCCCTTAACTGTGGCTCTTGGGGAAGAACTGAGCACCATTTACCTTTTGTTATTTTTCCAGGTAGTAAAGAGAAGAGACGAATCTAATCAAGAACAAAAATGGGTGAAAAAAACACACCCACAAAAGCTAAATCTTCACACCTCGCCCAAAAGCAGCCCCTATAATTGAACAGCATTTCTCCCTCTGAAGAAGATAACACCTATCTTAAAAAAAAAAAAACAAGAAAAGATAAATAAATGCCTCGAGGGTGCGAGAGAGGCCAGAAGCTCCAGGAGAACGTGGCAGGACACGCTCTGAGCCGGTGTCACACCCAGCAGAGCCACGGGGGCTGGGGTGGGGCGTGGGCAGCACCCGAGGCTTGCAGAGCCCTGCTGAGAGAGGATTGTTCTGCAGGCAGAGCACCTGAGCTGTCCATCAGAGCATTCCTGACTCCCCTCTAACACCTTAATTAAGCACCAACACCTTTCTCTGAGCCAACAAACAGAACCTGGGATCCCCAAACTCCAAAATTAAGAAGTTCCTCCAGGCTGTAGGAATACAGGCACTGGCGCAGGGCAAGGCTGAGCATTTCAGTGATGGATCCATAAAAACAATACCCAAAAGTGTAAAACCAGCCAGGCCAGGGCTTCCCTGAACTGCCAGAGCTGAGCAGGCACAGCAGCCTGAAAAACCCACAGTTCAGAGCACCCAGCTCCTTGTTTTGCTGTCCCAGTGTCCCCCACACCTTCTGTGGGGCCATCTCAGTGGGGGGACAGAGCTCCTCAGCAAAGCTCAAAACATGGAAACGTTTGTTCAGGGGAAAAATAAATATATATACACACATATAGTGTATCATAGATATTTCTGGAAATTACAGTGGCGTAATCTATGTATTTTTCTGGGTAATACTAGAGACTGTGTGTGTATATACATAATAATGTGTGTGTACATAGAATAAACACACATATATAAATTAATATTTATTTATTTTTAAACTAACATTTATTCATAAATCAATACTTATTTATTTTTCTCCTGCTGCGAGGTGGAAGGTGGCTCTGGAGCAGGTGAGACAATAGGGAAGATGCTCATCCTGTAAGACCTGGGGCTGTCACCCTGCTTGGTGACGCCTGGCTGAGTGGCCTGGCTGTCCCCAGGCTGGCTGTCCCTGGCTGGCTGTCCTGGGCAGGCTATCCTTGCCCCCTGCAGCCCTGCCAGCCCTTCCACTGCCAAAGGATTGTTTGCCATGCCCTGGAAATCCCTAACAAAAGATGAACTAAGACAGGTTCCTAAATGCAGCGGGAGCCCAAAGCCCGGGCGCAGAGGCAGAGGTTTGAAGGCACAAACAGCAGTGCAGGAGGGTGCAGCGTGGGGCAGGGCTCTGTTCTGCCTGGCTCTGGCTGCTCCAGAGGGAAGCAGGGATTGCAGGAGTGAAAGGAACGTGGCCCCCCAAGCTGCTGGCTTTTGTTTTGAGGATAACCCCCCCAGTTCTGTATCCCAGGTGAACGAAAGGGAGCGCTGGCACCAGCTGGAAGCTGCACATCCCCTGCAACATTAATCAGATGTTCCTCTGCCCCTCCTCTCCACAGCTCTGAGGTGCCAGACAAGACAGGAGGGAAAAAGCCCACACCAGAAACCCCCCACAGGCTCTGTGCTTGTGATGTGCAAAACCTCCCAGCGCCTTGAACCTCACCTTAGGCCCGGCTTTGCTGGCTCGAGCTTTACGAGGGTCACGTCTGCAGTTCAGAGTGTTGGGATTTAAATATGCAGAGCTCCACCTGCTAAGGAAACTCAGCGTGGGGACTGGAAGCCCAGGAGTTCTGCCTGACTCCCTCAGGGCAGAATTGAAGCAGAAGCACCCAAGCTGCACAGCACAAGAAAAGCCTTTTGCCGTTCTGGAGGCATCTCGTCGCTGCCTCATTGCCCCTGCCCGAGAGCCAAGGCACGGCTTGCCTTGAGGGAAATCCCCAGAATTCAGCCCAAATGAATGCTAAAACACAGAGGTTCCCTCACAGCCTGCAAGGGAACAGCCTCCAGCCACACAGGAACCACATCTCTAGACAAACAAAGGAGGCAGAATTCCAAGAAACAGGAAAACACAAACAAATCCCTGCCAGGGGCTTTTCACTGCATGGTCTGGGCAGCTTCCAAAGGGTTAAGCCACATCTCAAGTTTCCCCTTTGGAAAGAAATGCCCCAGCTGTGACAAAAGCACCCAACTTGTGCTGGGACAGGCCCAGCCCAGCACCCTGTGGATGGAGCTGGAGAAACCCCTCCCCAAGCCACCAGGGAGCACAGCCTGGGGCAGCGAGCACAACACCCCTGTCCTGGGAGCAGCAGGGACGGCTCTCCTTTCACAAAGTTCCCCTTATTTCTCAGGATGGAACAAGGCTTACATCCCAGCACACACAGCTGAGGGCACTCAGAACACAGAGGTGATCCCAAAATCCCTGCCCAATGCTCAGCACTATCCCAGGCAGATCCCGAGGTGTTTCTGGTCAGAGAGGGAACTACAGGCACCAAAATTCCACATCCTGACAGATGGGGGTAACATCCCACTGAACGTGTGAGGCACAGGTAATGGAGGGAAAGCAAACTGGAAATGCTCCCTCCGGACTGCCGAGCCTCAGGAATGCTGCTGCACACCTTCCAGGAGGGAGGGAAAAATATCCAAGGCCGAATCATTTACTCTACAGGGATGTCCAAGCTGTAGTGAGGGGCCAGCACTTCCACACTGGGGTAACTTCCCAAGCCATTTGTCTCCACACTCAGTAAAATCCTTGTTTTCTTCCACAAGGACAATAAAATTCACAATATTTACAACCTGAGAAAGACCCCACGTGAAAATCACACCGGCTCCACCCCAGGGCAACCCAGAGACCCAGCAGAGCTCTCTCCTACCTGAAGAGTTCCCTGATCTCCCTGACAGTGGCCTGGAAGGGGATGTTCCGGACCAGGATCTTGGAAGTTTTCTGCTTCTTGGCAGTCTGTTTCTTTCGGGCTGGTCTCACAGCAGGCCTGGAAGCCAACAGGAAGGGCAGGTAAAGACCACGGAGCAGCAAAGTCCCTTTCAACTGTGGCTCCCTCAGGATCTGGAGCGTGGAAAACTGAGGCACCAGCCCACAATGGCATCCTTGGTTGTGACAGTGGAAGTGCCACACAGGCCCCCAAGAAGGACCCAGTTCCAGTGATTTAAATCCTGTATGTGAAAATGAATGAGTCCATCTTGCTCCAGCGGAGGTCCTGCTCTCACATTTGACACTAATTCATGTTTTGTCACTAAACCTTGCCCTTTAATTGTCAGGAGAATGCACTAATGAATATATTTTTTAAAAATTAGCTTAATGCAAGCTAATTTTGATTCTTTTTCTTCCTGGCTTATAAAACATCAAATGAAATTCTGTAACAGAGAATTAATTTTTTTTTTTTTTACCTCTGGAATTGTATTGCATTTGGACAAGGTCAGAATTTACCTAACACAAAAGACAGCAGCTTATTCCATAAAGCAAAGCACTTCCCATTGTGGGCTGGATACCTGCTGAAGGGATTTTCCAAATCAAACTGGATAAAAATGGTTTATGAAAGAATCGAAATACAAAGTGCAGACACAGGGAGCTGTGAGACTGCTTGTGGGCCCCAGGATCCAGATTTTCAAACAAATTTTGACATTTAACAGATATCACCTCCAGTAGGGTTTCCAATGTGTCTAAAGGACAGTGTTCAGGTGCCAACATTCAAACATCTGGATTAATTTGCAACTCCGCAGTTGGAATGTTCTGTGCTGGGTAAGAGCTAGGAAGGAATCCCTAAAAACCAAGGCTAATTCCAAGCAAATTCACCCCCAAGTAACCATCTCCTCTGTGCCTGATTGCCCAGGCAAAAGGAGCTAAATCCAAACTGCTTTATCAAGCAAGAAACCTGCTTTTGTCTGGATTCGATCAGAACATTATTCTCAAGCTCCTGTTCTCTCAGATGAACAGGTGAAAGACTTCATTATCCAGAGAAGATTTGTCTCCAAGAACTTTCAAACCCCCCTGGAACCTGCAGTGCTGCCTGAACTGTCACCAAAGCAGAGGCTTTTTTCCTTGAGCAGAGAAGAAAACTCCACCTGTTTCTCACTTTGGGCTCATTTTTGGGGCCCCACTCCAGCTCATTCCTCATTTCTTTTCTCCTTTTGAGCAAAACTGAGTAAAGCACAGCAAAGGCTGCTGTGTGCAACAGCTGGGGCACTCCTGGGCACAGCCCTCAGGATGCAGAGGTGAGAGGGGAGCCTTACCTGACAGCTCTCTCTGAGAGCTTCACTTCCAGCTTGTGCCCATCCACAGTGCAGCCCTAGGAGTTCAAACAAAGGAACAGGACAAAAAGATACAATTAACAGAAATAAACATAGAAAACAATTAGGAGTCAGAGCAGCACTAAATAAACATTAATCAGTATTTGTTCTGTGAGGGGGGGATCCAGGTCTCTGCCCCCTGCAAGGGGCACCTGTCAGGAAACATCATTAAAATCCAACCCTTGTACATTTCCTGGGATTTCCACATTGTGTCAGCACTAGGGAACACTTCTGCAGGGCCTTGTCCTTTTACAAACCCTCTTCCCTCACAATCCTGGCCCATTTTAGAGGCTTCTCCACCTGCCCAGTGCAGCTCACAGCACTGACATCCTCAGCTACACTCTGACCTGCCAGGCTCACCCACGCCTCCGGAAGGAATTCCGGGCTGGCGAGGCCCGCGCTCACCTGGAGCCGGCGCAGGGCTTTCTGGGCACTCTCTGGCTTCTTGTACTCCACAAACCCGAAGCCCATGGACAGCAGAGTGCCTGTCAGGACAGAAAGGGGCTTGTTCAGAAAGCAGTGACGATATGAGATACAGAACCAAACCAGGAGCAAGCACCGATTGCCAAAACCGGGGGGACAAAAGCTGAATGTCCCACGAAAAGGGCAGGCCTGGCCATGGCTGCACTTGGGAGCTCCTCAGGAGCACCCCTGGCTGAGCTTTTGAGCAAGGCACCAAAGCTGGACCAGCTGGTTTTGGTGCTGATGTGAAGAGGGGACAAGAGATGCTGCACACAAAACTGATTTTAGCTTTGCATTATCTCAGTGCCACTTCCTTAAACAAAACACAGTCCTGCAAAGCAACTGATCCCACCGTGGGGACAAACATGCCCTGAGCTGCAGTGGGCAGCTGCCACTTCCACAACCAGGCAGAGACATCTCTTCCCCTCCCTGCCCAGCAGAGGTCCTGCAGCACCTGCAGTCACAGCACACCCTGAGGAACACACTGACTGACACAGGATTAATCAAGAGGGGAGAAAACAACACCCCCCATGCTCAACTTCAGGCCCTCAGTGGTGGCAGAGCGGGGGGATGACCCCAGTGCCAGAAGGGGTTGGGTGGTGCAAGATCAGCCCACACTCAGTGGTGCTGCCTGGTCACACCTACAGCCAGACCCACCAGCAGAACTGAAGAATTCACTTTTATTTCTTTCTCTCTCAGTGGATCTGAGTTTTCAAGTGTCCCATGGAAGAGGATGGGGAAAATCAAATTCCAGGGCAAATGCCACAAAGCTGTGGCGCTCCCAGAGAGAGGCCACAGCCCCTCCGGCCAGGGCCTGCCTGGATCCAGCTCCTCGGGAAGCGAGAGCAGCCAACACAGCAGGCACAGCCCCTCCTCCCTGCAGGGCTCCCAGGCAGAAGGCAAACCAAGCCCACTCAGCTCAGCTCTCAGCCAGGCATCCTCGAGGATCCGGCTGTTCCCGGGATAACGCAGGGTTCAATCATCGCGGGGCACCGGCTCCCGTCAGCCTGCACCCCGCTCTCTGCTGGGAGCCTGGAGGAGTCTGGCTGCTCTGTCTCAAGATCCACATCTCCACAAATCCCACACTTGAGCTTAACCTCGCAGGCCGAGCCCGGGGTAAGGTTTGGTTTGCAGCCATTTTGACGGGAACACTTGTGGGAGCACTGAGGATTTTGCCAGCGGGAACACAAACGCTCAGCCAGATGAATGCTGAAGCAATGCCACACCTGAGCCCTCAGCAACCAGCTGAGGGAAGGAATTGAACAGCAACATCTAGAGTACCTGCTTTGTCTTTCTTCTTGGATATTGTGCAGCTCTTCAGGGCTCCCACTTTGGAAAACGTCTGCAAGGAATTTGGACACGTGATTCAGTTCCTTTTGTCACAGGCTTGCAGCTCAACTGCCAGCGCGGCCCTCTTCCCCCGGCACACACCTGACAGGCACTGCAGCTGAGCCTTTTCTCAGGAAATTATTTCTGTACAAATACACACTCACAGAGTTTTAAAGGTATCAAACACGAAATCCCCCACCATTGCTCAGAAACAGCGCAGAGATGCGAGGTGGCCCTGCAGGAACACTCTGCATTACCAGATGCCCTCAGCCAGGGAGAGGCCTTGAGGGTGGGTGACTCCTATGATGTCCCTAGAACACAGCTCTTCCCAAAAATGGGGGGCTGGAGGGGAGCAAACTATTTTGAGTCCCTTGTCCCCTCTTTCTCTGGCTTTACAAGCCCTCCTCTGGACATTTGTTTGTCCACAGCTGGACCAGAGTCTCTACAGAGTCCCACAGGCCCAGGATTCTTGGGCCATGGGATGTGGCATTTGAGAGGGCTACAAGAAGTGCCAGGGATGGGTAATTCAAGCTGCTTTTCCTTATTTTGGTGTTAACAGCCCTCACAACTCCAGGACTGCCGTGCTCTCTCCCAGGTGCTTTGCTGAGGTGAAGCAGCGCAAGGCAGCTCAATGTCAGCAGCAGCTGGGGTGAAAAGCACCTTCAGAAATCATCATTTATGGATTCCCTGCCTCGCACACGAGGCAGGGGCAGAGCTGCAGCAGGGCCTGTCCCAAGGAGGAGCATTACAGGAAACACGGGAAATCAGCAATGCTACAAGACTTCCTACTGCCTCCACCTGTCTCTAGGTGGAATTAAACCCCACCAAAACAGATCCAGATGCATTTCTCTTAGCTGACACCTGGAGTGATGTTCCCAGTCCAACCCAGTGCTCTCTCATCTCCCACCAGGTCATGCTGGCTGCAGCCAAACCCCTTTAAACACCGTGTCCTTACTGCTCACCTCCTTCAGGGTGTCTTCTGTGGTGGCAAAGTTCAGGTTTTTGATGAACAACGTACACCCAGGAATATTTTCTTCCTCCTCCTCCTCCTCTTCTTCCTCCTCCTCTTCTTGCACTGCTGCTTCTTCTGAGTCTTTTATAGCTTCACCTGAAACAAGAAGAATAAACCCAATTTGATAAGATGTAACAAAGCCAGATTTTGGGCGAGTTGCCCACTGAAATTTTGGGGGAGCCCCTGGGATGGGGAGCAAGGTGGTGTACTCAGGGAGTCAAGATCAGCCCTCAGAGCGGGAAGTCACCCAGACAAAACATATCCTGGGGCTTGGCCCAGCAGCAGAAAAACACAGACAGAGACCCCCAGCAAGTCAGCCAAAGCTCTTACCTGGTCCCAGCCCTGCTTCACCCTCCTTTTCTGCAGCCCCAGCTTTTTTCTTCTGAGGGGCTGGGCTGAGGAAAACACCCATGGGAGCCCATTCCAGATACAGCGGAACAGAATGGAACTGTGGAGAGAAGACAGGAGAGGAGTGAGGAGTGAAGGGCAGGGCCTGAAGGAAAAACTCTGCTCTCAGCATCATTTTCACCTTGGAAATGGGAAACAGCAGTGAAAGAGCTGAGCAACCTTTTCAGCTGCCTAAACTCTGTCACAAAAGGATCCAGCCTTACAGGACCACAGCCTGCCACGGGTCACTCCTGGATGGTGAAAGGGAAAAGAAACCCTCCAGCTGTGTCACAGCCCCCTTCTCCAGCATCCCCAGCAGGCTGAGCCCTGCTCTGCTGCACCAGGAGCTCCCTAAATGCAAAGGGCAGAGGCTGGAACACCAGTGCCTCTGGGATAACGCTTCCCACGCTCCCTGTGCCCCTCACTTGGAGCAGCCCTTCTGCAGCTTCCACCTCGCCAAGATCCCCCTCCCCAGGCAGTGCCCCCACCTTGGAGTAGGCCAGCCTGCTGAAGGCTTGCTTGGCCTCCGTAGGCTCCAGGAACTCCACGATGGCCGTGACCCCTCCCT
This sequence comes from Oreocharis arfaki, assembly GCA_013398015.1. NCBI lineage: Eukaryota > Metazoa > Chordata > Aves > Passeriformes > Paramythiidae > Oreocharis > Oreocharis arfaki. The sequence continues at coordinate 51,969 of VZRR01003254.1, forward strand.
CGGGCAGCAGCACCCGGCCCAGGCCGCCGTGTTTGCCAAAGATCTCCTCCAGCTCCGCGGCGCTCGTGCCAGCCGGGAGGTTCTTCACCAGCATCACCGTCTTGCTCCTCTCCCCAGCAGCCTGGCACAGCCAGCAGGGAAAGAAAGGGAATATGGGATGTGAAAGAGCAACTCCAGCAACTTTCTGACCGGAGATTTCAGATCCAACACGCTGTGCTCCCCCTCTGTGGCCCCTTTCCAGGATCCAAAAGGACCAACAGCCATTCAGAAAACATTCCCTGTGAGATCCCCATCCCAGTTCCACAAACGCTCATGGATGGAGGTTTCAGCTGCAGACCCACCCTGGTATGGACACAGGGCTCCTTCCCCGCCTCCAGCAAGCTGACCAGCATCCCAAAGCCATCATGTTATGGATTGCACCCACCCCGAGGGCAGCAGCATTTCCAAACGGATACAACATCTCCTGACTCATCAGGGAGGGCTCAACCCTGCAACATGCTGAGGAGTTAATCACAAATTCCCAAGAGAGCTGAGAACACCAGGACTAGAAGAGGCAGATCCCCACTGGTGCCTCCAGCTGGGCCTCTCACCTGGCTGAAGGAATCCAGGCTGACTCCATTTTCCACAAGGAAGCGCCGGATTTCCTGGACCAGCTCCGTTTCTCCCAGAGCCACTCTCACTGCCACGCTGTCCTTGCTCTCCTGCAGGCAAGAATTCAGTCACCTGCTGCCCCAACATGCAAAGGGAATGTGGCAGGCAGCTTGAGGGTAAAATGCTCCAGCTCCTCTGGAGCTGCTGCAAGTTGTGCTGTTGGAATCAGAACACATCCCAAAGCAAAACGAAACTTCCAGGAAGGATCTGAGCTTTAGGGTGTAAATTCCCACCCACTTGTAGCTATGTAGGAATGCAAACTTCAGGAACAGGAAAGCAGAGTGGGAAGGAGGGCTGGGCACCAAGGGGTCGATAGGCTCAGGCCCCCAGAGGTGCTGCAGCACCACAGCCTGTGTGGTGCTCACGGATGCACCGGGGCTTTTGCTGTACAGGACCAGGAAGGGCCTGGCCACAAAGAGCAGGCAGGGAAGCAATGTCCCACCCCAGCTGGTCCATCAGAACCCAACTCACAGCATCCAGCACTTGGCTTTTGGGAGCGTTGTAGCGCTGAGCCATGGCGTCAGCCACGGCGTTGGTCCCCACGAACAGCGCGTTCCAGTTGTGGGAGCTGCCGAGAGAAAGCACGGCCAGGTCAGCCCTGTGGTCAGTCCCCCTCTGCTGCTGGGGCCCCTCTGGGCAGCAGTCCTGGGAAAAAGCAGCTCTGAGCACCACCACGAGCAGGCAGGGTGAAGAGAGAGGGAAAGGAGGGCGGAACACCCTTAGAGAAGGGACAGGATGAGGGAGCTACGACTGGAGAGCAAACAAAGCAGTGCAGGCAGCTGAGCTCTGCTTCCCCAGAGCTGACTGGTCATGGCAGCTGCAGTTCAGGTGCTGGCTCCGAGGAACACAGCTTCCCAACTGGCTTCCGAAACCCACAAACCCCATGCAGGCAAGGTTGCACCCTTTTCCCTTCAAGACAAAGTATCAGCCTCTTCTTTCAAACAGTCACACAGCAAAAAAAAGCTGCTACAAGGTTTAGAGATACAGGTGGCCAAGCAGAGGAGAAAGGCCCAACTGATCTGATACCATCCCCCAAAGAATTACAGAATCAGAGAAATTATTACAGAAATAACTCCTGCACAAAGCCATTCAAGCCCCTGCTGCTCCCAATTTCTACTGCTCACTGAACTACTGCAGCTCCTTGGACAGAGGAGTCGGGTGGGTAAGAAAGGAAACAGCTGCACAGCAAATCCTTTATCAACTTTGGGAATCTCTGCAGCCCCTGTGAAGACCCCAGATGCCATCCTGCCACTTCCTGGGAATCTGGCAGCTTGTGCAGTACCTGGCACTGTTGGCTTTGTCCTTGGCCTCCTTGCGCTTCTTGTAGGAGGAGGAATCTTCTGCTTCTCCATCTTCCATTTTTTCCTTTTTGATCGTGGAGGGTAAGAGGTGCATCATTCTGCCCTGCAAGACAGGAGGGAGAGGTCCAGCAGCTCTGGAATCATTCACAGATGTCCACAAACTAAGCAGAGTGGAGGAAGTTTCCTGGCACCTTTCCTAGTCAAGACAGCCTTGGTGGAAGGAGGGAATTTTCCTTCCCAGAGGAGACACAACTGCAAGTCCAAGTGGCCACAGTGTGAGACAGACTCAGAGCTCCTTCCCCACCTCTACCAGGGTTTTGGTGGCTGCAGAGCTCTTCAAACCAAGCTGCTGCACCAAAGGAACCTGCAGGAGAGACTGACCCTTTTTACCACAGCCCAGAAGTGAACTCTCAGCCACATTCCCAACAAGCATCCCCAAAGCTCAGGAGAAGCATCAGCTGCTGTACCTGGAACACCTGCCCATCCAGCTCTGCCAAGGCCTTCACAGCATGCTCAGGGATCATGTAGGTGATGAAAGCAAATCCTTTGGGTTTCTTGGTCAGTTTGTCTATGGGGAAGTGGATCTCCGAGAGCGGTCCTGCAGGAGACAAGGCCTGGTGGTCACAGCTCTGAACCACACACAGTCAGGGCTGAGGGGAGCCAGGGAGGGCAGAGCAGCTCTGGATGAGTGCTGAGCCACCAGCCTGGGCCAGGAGCTGCAGAGGGACAAGGTGGGCCCAGCACGAGCAGCCCAAGCCCAGGTGTGGCAGCTCATGGGCTCTGACAGGTGACACAACCAGGCAAGCTCTGAGCATTTCAGTCAGGGACAAAGACTCCACAGCCTCACCCCTCTCTGCCCCAGGATGCCAAGATAACCTTAAATGTGTTTAATTTGCAGGTATAAGAGGGAAACGTCAAAGTTCCACTTGACATTGCAAACCTGGTGCATCTCAGGGATTCACCTGTGAGCTGCAGGAAGCCTCCTGCCAGGCAGGCTCACGCTACCACACCAGGCAACAGAGATGATGGGAGCTGGGCCATGTCCAAGAGATGTGGGACACAAAGCTTTGACCATTCCCACCCAGCAGGAAAAGCTCTGGGCAAAGGGAAGACATTGCCCTGCAAGTTCCAGTCCCATGGCCAGCACTCACCATACTTTGAAAAGATCTTCTCCAAGTCCTCCTCAGTGCTGGTGAAAGGCAGATTCCTGACAAAGAGTCTCCCTGATTCAGCCAAGTCCTCTTCTTCCTCATCGTCCCTCAGCCTCCTTTGCCAGGGCTGGTCATCAGGCTTGGCTGGAGCAGTTTCTTTTGGGGTGTTCCTGCAGCGGGAAACCTCCACACAGCGCCCACCTAGCCCCAGACACACACAGAGGGACGCTGGGTGCTTCCCACGGCCACGAGCAAACACCACCAACGTGCAAAGAGCCCAGCTCTAGAGCAGTGACACAATTACAGCCCCACAGGCTCTCAGCAGGACTCTGAAAGGGGAGGTGGGGGCTGCAGGAGTCAGTCTTCAGAAAAACCAGGGTGTCAACAACAGCCCCCCTTCCCTCCAGAGAGCCCCAGCCCAGGCAGCCGTTCCCATTGTACACACAGTACTTCCAAACGGGATTCCAGAGCTACTGTGAGGCTCAGGCTGGGCCCAGGGCTGCAGCACAGCCTCACAGCACTGTCTGCACCAAGCTGGGCTCACACAGGGTTGTTTCTGGACCAACAGGAAGCACCCCGAGCACACGGCAAAACACGAGGGCCCCGGAGCACCGCGCCCAGCACAGCCCCCAGCTCATCCCGTGCGGGCTGAGCCCAGGAACAACCCCCACGTGCCTGGGAAAAACTCCAGTCACAGGAGCTGCTTCTGCAGGGAGCACTCGAGCAGCTGAGCTCCGAACAGGGAGGAACAAACAGCCCTTACCCAGGAACTCTTTCTTCCGCTTCAAGGCCCTTTGCATTTCTGCTGCACTCTTCAAGTCAACAAAGATGTAACCTTGGAGGGAGGGAAGGTTCAGCTGAGCATCATGTAGGGAGCACACACAGCCACTAATTGGGTAATTAAGGGTGAATTGGGCTTGCTTGAGCATGGATTCCTATAGATAAAGCATTCAGCTCCCATGAAAAGTTTCAATCCAGCCTGGAAATGGCCACATCGGACTGGAAGGCTGCCTTTTCAAAGCTTATTCTCTACACACAAATCAAAACCAGCCTGACTTAGCAGCTGGAGGAGGCTTTCACAAGTGCTTCCCAGAGCAAAGAAAAGCTGCATCCGTTGTTAAAGGGAAAGAGCACAGCAGAGCTCCAAGGCCCTGCTGCACTCCCAGCCCAGGGGGAGACCCAGGCTGGCCAAAGGCTGCCCTGCAGCCCACAAACACAAATCAGCACAGTGCCCTGCTCTGCTGCAGCTGTCCCAAGGAACAGGCTTTGCCTTGGCACGCTTTGGGGTGTTCAGAAAAGTTCTGGATGCAGATCAATAAAGAAAAGGCTCCTGCTGCTACTCCTAAGGGAGCACAGCCAACATTACTCTGCCCAGGGCATCCTGTGGGCAGCAAGTAGGGCAGGAGAGCTGCAAAGTCACAGAAAGGTCTGGAAGAATCAGGCCATGAGCCAGGGATTTGGAACTGCAGACTAACAGAGCAGAGGGGTGACTGAGAGGCCCCCTAACTCACAAATCCAACCCCCCTTCCACACACAGCTCTCACCTGAGTTCTTCCCCTTGGCCTTCTTCCCCATCCTGATTGCCACTGGCTTCAGAGGGAAGAAGAATTCCCGAATTTTTTGCTGCAGGAAGAATTAGAATTGGTTGGTTAAGTTTTCAGGTACAGGAAGCAGCAAGTTGCAGACTCAGGTTTTTATATATAAAACACACAAACACAACACATCTCTGCACGAGGACAGCCCAAAAGGTCCCCTCACCACCCACACAACCCTCAAAACAATGAGAAGTGAAAAGTTTCTGCAAAAACCTTGCAGAGTTACACTCTGAGACCCCCCCCTGAGCCTCCCTCCCCAGCTGGAAACCAAACTTGCCTCGGTGATGTTGGAGGGGGCCCCACGAAGCTTCACTGTGAACGGAGCGCTGGCTGCCCCTGAGCTGCCCTGGCTCTGCACACAGGAGGGGAAAGAAAAGGGGGAAGAGCTGAATGAAAGAACAAAAATCACAGCACAACCAGCCAGGCTCATCCAACAAACAGGAGCCTGAAGAGTGGGAGAGATTAGCAAGAAATTCTGGCAACTCTGTGGGGCAGGAGGTGCCTGCTGAAGGTGCAAGGTTTGGCTGGGACTAAACCCTGGCACTACAAACTGAGCTCTGCAGGACAGCATTTCCTGCAAAAAAGGAGAAAAGCCTCTGGAAAGGGCACTAGCAGCACTTATCTGGAAGCCCCATCTTTGGGAATTTAGTCAGCCCTGAGGAGATGCAGCAGAATTTTTAAATGGGTCACACCAAGAACGCCAGGAAAGCTGGTGCCCAGCGAGCCCTGCAACCTCGCCAGGCTTTCAGCCCATCCCTGCAGGGACTGACAACACCTGCTGTCCACAAAGCTGCTGCCTCAGAGCAGGCAGAAGTCTAATTCAGCTGTACCTCCAGCGTGGATCCTTTTTTCTTCTTCCCCACTGGTGTTTCTTGCTCTGTGTGTTGGGCTTTTGGCTTCCCCCTTTTCTCTGGGTGGGTTTCTGCAATGCCCGAATCCTCCTCGGTCTCACTTTCCTCTTCCTCCTCCTCCTCACTCTCTGTTTCCTCCTCTGCACTGGAGGAGGAGGAGGAATCCTTCACCACTTTAGATTTCAGGTAATCCATATCTGAGAGCTCTTTGCTGGTGGCTGCCTTCTTCCCTCCTTTCTTTCCTGACACAGAGGAGAGACCAGAGAAGTTTTTTCACATGGATGCTGCTGCTCTCCCCCCAGGCCAGGAGACAGCTGAGAACTGACACAACCACAACCATCACCTCCCTCTCCTCTACCTTTCCCACGGGCAGGGCTTGAGAACAGCAGAGCAATTTCATCTCGGCACCTCCAGACTGACAGGCTGGATTTCAAAGCCACAGTTCATGTGTAGAACACATTAGAAAGGGGCCTGAGGCACTCCAGGACAAAGTATTTTGCCACAGTTTTAACCCCAAGCAGGCCTCGGAGAAGGTGAAGTGTTTAGTTCAACAGGGAAGAGGGCACAGTCACAGCTACATGTGAGTGACCCAAGGAGAGATGGGAAAACACCACTCACTCCACCAGAGCAGCCCAAGGAAATCCCGTGCAGGGAGGGAGAAAAGCTCCAAAGCCACGCCCAGCCCTGCTGCAGGGACACTGGATTCTGAAATACACACACAGCCCAGACTTCTGCGTCTTCAGGATTAACCCACTACTCCAGTTCTCCTCTCAGGAGCCAAGACACTGAACCCTGTCCCTTCCCATCAACCCTGCCAGGCCCAGTTTCCAGAAACGGGCACTGAAGGCAGAGCAGACAAGTTCCCAGAAATCCACAGGTTCCTAAAGCAACAGAAACCACATCCAGCCCTGGAAATCCTGGAGATAAAGTGGCTGCAGGTAGGGAAGCACCTCAAGGAAAGCTGCAGGTGTTTGTCCTGTTACCCTTCCCTAAGGACACAGGGAAGGCACAAATGCCACCCCCTGATATCAGACACTGCATTTCCCACACTTCCCCGAATTTGGGGAAACACCCCCAGCACACAAAGGTGAGGCCCCACCCCCCGTGGCACTGAGCCCCGTCCTGTCACCAGGACACGCAGAGGGTCACAGCTCCCTTGGGTACCTTTGATTTCCTCCTCGTCTTCAGAGGGGTCATCCCCACCCTCACTGAGCTCCTCAGACTCATCTGAGTCAAAGTTGAGGTAATCAGCTGCTGCTGCCTTTCCCTTCTTGGGCTCCTGGGCCAAAGTGTCGTTAGCCCAAGTGGCCACCTGGGACCGCTTCTGGTGAACCACCAAGAACTCCTGGAATGTTTTATCTTCTTCCAGCTGTGAAAAACAAAAAGCAGACAAGCTGAGAAGAGAGACTCATAGCAAACCTGAAATCCAAGACAGCACCTCACATCCCACAGGGTAAAACCAAAAATCCCTTCAGGGGAGCTCAATTTACACTGACAAGGAGATTGAAGTCTTCTCAAGGTGTCTCATTCCTACTCTTTTTCTATAACTGGAGTTTAGAAAGTACTTTAAAGAGGAAAACAAAACAATAAAAAGAGGAAAAAAACCCCCAAACAAGTTAAATATGACAGAACTCACACATGGGAAGCCCCAGAAGTGCTGAAACAGAACTGACCTGGCTGCAGTGCGTGGTCACACAGGAGGAGATGACCATTAAAAAATTGCACCCCAGAGCTGGGGTCGTTAAAATGATGTTTTACAGCAGAACTGGGCAGTGCCAGCCTGAATTACCAGCATGGGAAGCAGGACAGAAAGGAACCACTCAGCAGCAAGAACGCAGGGACTGCAACCCAACCTGAACTCACCTCCTTTAAGTCATCCACTGGATCCTTCTTCTTTTTATCCTTGGGGAAAAACCAGAAAGGTTTATTAGAAGCACAGGGAGCAGAGACCCTAAGGCAGAAAAGAGCAGCACCAGGACTCCACCATCTGGTGTGGCAGCTGCTCTGTGCCCTTCTCCACAGCCCAGGCCCCCCTCCTCTGTCACTGACACACAGCAGAGCCTCCAGGAATCAGGCAAGACTCACTTTCTTTGTGCCTGCAGGAGCTGCACTTGCCAAGGGCTTCTTGGGCTGCTTTTCTGAAGCAGGGGCCTTCTGAGAGTGCTTGCTCCAGGCTTTGGGTTTTGTAGGGTCACCAAAGGATTTGCATAGCTCCACCTGGAACGAATCAGGGCTTTAACTAAACACACGTTCAACAGTCTGTGTTGTAGCTGCTGGGTAACTTCACTCAGGAGCCTCTGTTACAACCCTGATGGGATGGAGACTGCACTGGAGCAGCCTTTTGCACATCTTTGTTTCAAAAGCACAGAGCTGCACATTCAATCCCCACGGGAATCAGGAGCGGACAGCCACAGAACCCCAGGATGGTCTGGGGTGGAAGGGGCCTTAAAGTCCCACCCCTGCCATGGGCAGGGACACCTCCCACTGTCCCAGGCTGCTCCCAGCCCCAATGTCCAGCCTGGCCCTGGGCACTGCCAGGGATCCAGGGGCAGCCACAGCTGCTCTGGGCACCCTGTGCCAGGGCCTGCCCACCCTCCCAGGGAACAATTCCTTCCCAATATCCCATTTCTTACAAGTCACAGGGAGATATTCTCAGAGATCAGCTCACCGTGACTCTGGAAGTGTCTATGAAGCTTTTGTTGAAGTGGTTCAGGGCTGTCTGAGCTTCATCTTCAGACCTGTAGCCAATGAAGCCGAATTTCCGGAACCTGCCATCCTTGGTGTACTTCAGGCAGCAGTCAGTGAGCGTGCCAAAGGCAGCAAACAGCTTCCTGAAGCGGTCCTCCTTCATCTGGGGGAGGAGGGAGCACAGCAGGGAGGGAGGTCAGCCATGGAACTGACACAGAGATGCTTTGCAGATGAGTCCAAACCAAAATATTCTCCCTCCAAGGGCTTCTCAAAGGCTGCAGGAACCACGGTGTGTTACAGCAACACCGATAAAAATCCCTACTTCAGCCACCAAACCCCTTCACCTCCCTCAGGACTCCACTCCGTGGGGGTGGGGAACAGGGTGGGATCCTGCCGGGCCCAGCAGCACAGAGGGCACCGGCACCCAACAACGAGCGGGGAACAGCGACCACACCAAGAGCCGCTCCCCACGCTGGGGGCTGCCACCTGCCCAGCCCATGCCCCTCATGCTGCTTCCCGCACCCCAGGGCACCTTCCTGACTCCTCCAGGAGCTCTCCCTGCCCAAGGTCTCCCTCCATCCTTCCCTCGAGGTGTCCCCACGTTCGCCATCCCAGCCCAGGACCACAACTCCTTATCGCCTCCTAGCGCCTTTCCCCGGGAAATCTCGCTGCTCCCCCTCCAAAACCTCATCCTCCCACCACTTCAGACCTTCCCTCCCGGGGGGGTCTCCTCGCTCTCCCCCGTCCCCAGCACACGCTCCCTTCCCGGTGCCTCTCCCTGCCCCGCATCCCGCTTCCCCCCGCAGAGTCCGTCAGACCAATCCTAGGCCCTGCGCGCCCCTCCCCACCGGCCGACCCCGCCACCGCGCCGCTGCCTCACCCCATTGGGGAGATTCTTCACGATAAGCCGCGACATGGCCGCGACAGACGCCAAGGAGGGAGCGCTCAGCGCCGCGCACGCCGCGCCGTGGGCGCCGCCATCTTCCCCAGGTCACGTGGGCTGCGGGCGGCAGCGCGCACGCGCCAGGGCGGACCCGGATGTTGGTCCTTAGCAACGGCCCCTTAGCAACGGGGCCTGCGGGGGCCGCGGGAGCCTCCCCGGGACACCGGGGCACCGGGACACGGACCGGCGGGGAGGGGAGCAGGGGCGGAATGAGGAGGGGGTGAGCACGCCCGGGTTCCCCCGAGAGGCGCGGCTGCAGCTCCCCGGCCCGTCCGCGGTGCTCGGCGGGGCCGCAGGAGGGAGCTCCGCGCCCGCCGCTCCCGGCTCCGGGCGGCCGCGGAGCCAAAGCCCTTCGAGAGATGCTGGGCTTGCGCCGGGGGGATGCCGTAGAGTGCCTCGAGGTCACGCCCGAGCGAGGAGGGAAGGGAGACAGAGGGTCTGGCCCAGGGAACCTGTGGATCCCGGGATGTATTCAAGGTGCCAGGCTGGACGGGGCCTGGAGCAGCCTGGCACAGTGGAAGGTGTCCCTGTCCGTGGCAGGGGATGGAACGGGATGGGCTTTAAGATCACCTCAAATTCAAACCATTCTGTGATTCTGTGAATAAAAGCAGCTTCCCTCCAAGGAACAGCTAAATAACTGCACAGCCAGAGGACGCTGTGTTGTGAGAGCTCCGAGGGATGAAAGAGAGCAGAAGTCACGGAATAAAAAAATCCGTGAACACCTGAGCATCCATCTGCAGCTTCCTCATGAGGGGCAGCTCCGACCTCTGCTTGACCGGGGCAGGACCCGAGGGAACAGCTGGGGCAGAGCCAGGGCAGGGTTAGGTTATTCCAGGGTATCAGGAAAAGGCTCTTGCCCCCAGAGGGTGGCCAGGAGCCGGACTCGGTGAGCTTGTGGGTCCCCTCCAGCTCAGGATGTTTTATGCTTCCACGATCTGTCCCTGGAGGCTGAGTATGCTTGGGGGGAGCAGAACTGTTGCTCTTCAAGCATCTCCTCCTGCTCGCAGCCCCCCAGCCCCGCTCTTACGTGAGCCTGAAATCCAACTTCACGCCTTTATTCCCGGGGAAGGTGCTCGGCACAGCTCAGCTTCAGCACCAGCCCTCACCCCTTCTCCCCACGCTTTGGAGTCACCCCAGGGATAACCTGGAGCAATCCCACCCCCCTCACACCATCTCCTAAAGCCCCTGTGGGGCTGGCCCAGCTGGCTGAGCCCACGCCAAAGGCTGAAAGCAGCAGGGGGACAGGGCAGGGAGCTGTTTGGGGGAGGCAGCCCCAAGGCAGCCCCATCCCAGTGTCCTGGCGGGACTGGGGTGCAGCCCACGCTCTGCCCCGGGGGGACAGCAAGGGAAACGCATTTTGCAGGGAGGGAGAGCAGAGACAAGGGCCGGGCTCGGGGCACGGGAAGCAGGAGAGGGTGGGATGCTCTGGGAATGCCCTCAGCACCCGGCTCAGGGGGACAGGGCACAGCACAACCCCCTCCCACCCCACAGCCCTGCCGGGCGGCTCCCGGGGAGATGCTCCTTTGTCCCTTCCCCTGCCCTTCACAGCAGGAGGAGTGAGGGCACAGGGACCCGCTCCCTCCCCCCTCGCCCGGCTGTCAGGGCTGTCACCCGGCATGCAGGCTGCCACTGACAGGGCCCTCGCGCCGTCACTAACGCGTCCAGACCTTGCCCTTGTCGCTCCTGTCCCCTCCAAGACACTCGTCCCCCGTCCGCCTCCCCGCGTCCCCCTCACCTGCTGCGTGCAGCCGGCAGCAGCGCCCGGCCTCGCCCGCTGCCCCCTCCCGACCGCCGGGAAAGGATCGCTCCCGGCTGCGGCCGGCCCTGCCGCTCCCTGTGAGCCCCCACCTCCCGCCGGGGCGGCAGTTTGCCTCCTCACTGCCTTTCCCGCAATTAGGGGGGATTTTCCCCAGGTGGGAGCTTGGCCCCCCTGCTCAGGAGCTGTGACCCCTGAGCACGGCTGGGATTAGAAAGAGCCCCTTCTCCTGGGGGCTTCGGGGGAGCAGTGCCAGGTGCCCGACTGGCTCTTGATTCTTGTGTCCATGCAGGAACGTGGGTTTGGCAAAGTCCGTGGAGATTTCAGCTCTGCTGGTCTCAATTGGAAGCAACTGATTTTATCCCTCCCCAGGTGCAAAGGTTCAGTACAGAAGCACAAGATTTACACACGCTGACTTCACATTTGATTTCCTTTGTGGGTTCTGCTCCTCAGGGTGGGTCAAGGTTCTAAGTTTATAAATGTGAGACTGGGAACATCCATTTTCTGGAGGACTGGGGGTTTTAGGGGGATCAGAGAGGTGAGAGAGTTCTCCCCTCTGCAGGTGCTTGTGCTGCTCCATGGAAGGTCCTTCCCCAAGGCAGGCTCAGTTCCAATCTGAGATCCCAGCCCTGGGCAGAGGAGGGGAACTGAGGCCCTGTCCTGAGAAGGCTCAAAGAACTTTTTAGAAGCTCCCAGTGCTCGAATATCTGCTCTGAAAATCATCCTTAACCCTTTGGCTGCTGGCACAGAGCACAGGCAGGGGACAGACTGGGCACTGTAGAGCCAGTTTGGATGGTCTGCTGGGGGCAGGTCACAAACAAAGGCAGGGGAAGAGTCGAAATAAATTATTTGGGATGCTTTTCCCCATGGAAACCATTGTCTTTGATGACGCCAGTGTGAGATACTCCTGTCCCAGTGCCACTGTGTGTCACCCACAGCAGTGCTGGACCTGCTCCTGGCAAGGACGGGGGGAGCTGGGTGCGGCAGTGACAGGACAAGGCCTGTGCCCAGGTTTTGTGTCCTGGGTGGCCGAGAGCAGCAGGAGGCAGAGGGTGGCTGGGGTGACATGCCCGGCCAAGCAACACATCACCCCCGCCGGGAGCTGTCCGGGCAGAGCTCGTGTGCTGTGTGCTGTGTGCGGGGTGCCCCCGGGCTGGCGTGTGTGCAAAGCTGGCACCTGCCCCTTCTCCCTCGCTGCAAATCCACGCTGGGCAGAGAGGGGCACCCGCGGCCCCATCGCCCCGCAGAGGAGGGACCAGCCCAGGTCCCCTCCTGAGCTCCGTCCGTCGGAGCGTGGGCCGGGCCCCGCAGCCGGCCGGACAGGGCCTTGTGCCAAAGAGCAGCGGTCAGCCGGCTCTCAAGGGCTGCTGTGGGCTGCCTGCCGCCGAGGAACCCAACTTTGCAAAGCTGGGGACCACGGTGCCAGGGCCATCTCTCCGTGGGGACAGGCAGCTGTGGGCAGAGGGACAAAGGGACCTTGTGCTCTGGGCTGTGAGGGCACCGGGGAAAACGTGCTACCAAGGAGGAGAGAAAGGGACAGAGAGAGAGGGAGAAGGAGGGAGAGAGAGGGAAAGAGGGGTGGGAAGAATGAAAGAAAGAGAGGAAGAAAAGAAAAGAAAAAAGAAAAGAAAAAAGAAAAGAGAAAAAAGAAAAGAAAAGAAAAGAAAAGAAAAGAAAAGAAAAGAAAAGAAAAGAAAAGAAAAGAAAAGAAAAGAAAAGAAAAGAAAAGAAAAGAAAAGAAAAGAAAAGAAAAGAAAAGAAAAGAAAAGAAAAGAAAAGAAAAGAAAAGAAAAGAAAAGAAAAGAAAAGAGAAAAGAAAAGAAAAGAAAAGAAGCTGCTGCAGAGCCTGTGTGCCCCTGGGGGTGAGAAGGCAGAAGTGTGAATGCTGCTGTGGTGTTTGGAGAGGTGCTTCTCTTGCTCTTTGTCCCCCCTGGTGTCCAAAGGGGCACCAGAGGTTTCCCCCGACTTCTCCAGGTGCCACCCCGGGCAGGCAGAGCTGTGACCCCGAGCCAGAGCAGCTGCTGTGCTGTGGTGCCCTGCCCCGGACAGCCCCGGCACTGCCAGCGCTGCCGAGAAGGACGAGCGCGGCCCCGGGCTGCCCTTCATGCCTGTCGGATCGGGAGCGCCTCGGCCGCCGCCGGACGCTGCTGGAGGTGGACAGGGAAGGTACAAGATCCCTCTGAGCCGGGGTCACCTTGGCTGTGACAGGGCCCCCCACGCCAGGCAGCCTCTGTGGTGCCTGTGGGATGCTGCTGAGCAGGTCTGGGGGCTGCGGGGGGCTCTGAGCGTACCCACACCCCTCCGTGGCAGTGAGCACCGGAGGTGCTCGGTTTCCTTGGCACCTTTGAGTCCTTCCCTTTTCTTTCAGCTATGGGAAATGAGCAGAATCCAGCCTCGGGGGGTTCCTGCAGAGGGCTGTCACCTGGCTGAGCACCTTCTCCTGACTGAATCAACCCCAGACACCAGCGAGGACAGGCATGAACGGGACCCAGCAGCACTCACGGCGCGGTTCTGGAGTGCTGCCCCTGCTGCAGTGGGTAACGTTATTGTAATATCAGCACCTTAGGAAACGCTGCCTGAACCGCCCCGGTTCTGCTGCTGCAGATGTTAAATTTTGGGGGGGAGATGGCCAGAGCCTCCTTGTAGGAGCAAATTGTCCTGACAGTCCTGAAGGAGGTAAAAGGCTGCTCTTAATGACACAGCTGGTGCTTGGAAGGGCAGTGCCCGGGACACTTGTCCTGACAGTGCTGCACAGCGGGATGGGGCCAAAGGAGGCGGAGAAGGAGGAGGAGAAATTGCCCTTCTGAAGGGCTTCATGCCTGGGACTCTGCCCAGCCTGGCCTGCCAGCCCCTCTGCTAGAGGGATGGGATGCTGCAGGGATGCTGTCCTTGCCTGGGGGTGTGAGTGCTGCAGTGTCCCTGTGGGCAGCACAGGTTGGCTTCCAAGCACACCTCCCCTCACCTGAACCCGCTGCCTCAGCCGAGGGCACGGTCTGGGAGCGTGTCCCGTGCTCCTGCTCTCTGCCCCCTTCTTACCTGCAGGTCCTTCGTGGGGGCTGTGTCTCCCGAAGGCTGTGCAGCTGAACTGCAGTGCCAGCAGATGGGGGAGAGGCTGAGGAAGGGCAGGAGGGATTTCCCCCATCGCATCGGGCACAAACAAGCTGCTGATGCCAGCATGACTTGCCGTGGAGGAGGATTCACCAAGGGCTTGGAAATCCAGATAATCCAAGTGCTTTGCATTACAGCAGCGGGGGACAGAGGTTAAATCCTGTCCGTGAGCAATAATTCGTCTGCCACAACAGTTAACGGGACCACCCTGGCCCTGGAGAGCAGCCAGCACTAGAGCAGGGCTCAGACCTTCTCCTGTCCCTCTGGAGCGGTGGATGGTGGTGGCTGGCAGAGCTGAAGGAGAGGATCCATGAGGTCAAATCCCTCCTGGCTTCACTCTGCCCCTCATGGCCCACGTGCCTGCCTAGCAGAGCCTTCCATGGTTCTGCAGAGGGCGTGGGCTGGAGCTTGGCACTGAGCACCCACAAACTGCCAGGACTGGGGTGAGGTTAAAGGAAAGGTCGAGCCAGGCTCCCTCCTGACCCCACCTACAGCTGGGGGAGATGTTGGCTGTGTTCTGCCACAGCTGCAGCTGGCCAAGGCCACTGCTGCCACCCACCCAGGACACTGCTGCCACCCACCCAGGCCGCTGTTTCCTCCAGGTGACAGATAAGGTCCAGCTCCTTTTCCAAGCTGTCCCAAGCAGCTCTCCCTTAGACCCTGACAGACTCCCCACAGCCTCCCTGACAGGTGTGGATGGGACCCTCCGTGAGGAGACCAAGGAGAGGGATTTTCCTGCTGCTGCCCCTTGCCCGCTCTCTCCTCCATCCATCAGCCCTTCCACTGCCTCGAGTTTCCTTTATTTCTGTGTTTTTGGGGGTGTGTGTGTGCAAATGGGCTCAGGCCCCGGCCCGGGCAACAGCTGCCTTTGATCAGCGCAACATGTGGGAGATGGAGCGCTTCAGGAATGCCGACTCCTGATCAAAGGTGGGAACACAGTGACAGCCGGGCCTTGGCAAAAGCCCATCCCGGCTAATCCCTGCCGGGGAGCCGGGGGGTCGGCTCAGGGACCCACCCAGGCAGAGCCCCCAGCCCGCCAGAGCGATGGATCGGTGCCCCGACAGCGTGAGGGGAGCAGGGCTCTGGCCTGAGCAGGGCCTCACCCTCTCTGCGAGGAGAAATGGGATCCCCGTCTGTCCCTCGGTTCTCCATCGCCCCTGCCCCCCTCCAAACCCTGCAGCTGCTCCTGGAGACGGAGCTGAAGGAAAAGAGGGGCACTGACGCCCTGAGGCTCTTAGCGCCTCCAAAAGATGGATGGAAAGGTCACTGGGGAGGAAAAGGGAAGAGAAGCCGGCCCCTCCCGACAGACAGCCGGGGTCTGGGGACAGCGGGGGCGCGGCTGCCAGCCCTGCCCACCGCGGGTGTGCGGGCGGCGGTGCAGCACAGCCCCCCTGGGTGGGCTGCGCCCCGGTGCCAGGAATGTCCCGTGTCACCTTCCCCGGGGCCGCTCTTATCTCCCGGCGGGCTTTCTCCTGATAATCCCGCTGGGAAGCCTGGCTGGAGCAGCAGGTGGACTCGGGCAAGGCGTTCGTCAAGCTCAGCCCGCTGAGCTACACCCAGCCCTTCTCCACTGGAATTCTCGGCTCTTCCACCCTCATGGGTTTCACTCCAGCTCTTCCCAGCCTCAGCGAACACCCTCCGTTCCCGGCAGGAATAACCCCACCCAGGGGCCCGCCGGGACGCACCTCCCTGCTCCCCGGGGCTGCTCGGGCTTGCCCGAGGCTCCCGGGCCACGGTGGAAGGGAAGCTTTCCAAAAGGGCCGATAAGGGCGGCTCCCTCGGGGTCACGCCCTGTCCCCGCGGGGTCACGGGTCGCTTCCTCGCCGGGCGGTGCCTGATAACGAGTCCATCACGGCCGGGGGATGGAGACAGGATTTATCAGCAAACCCTGGGAAAATAAAGCCATGGAAATGCTCCTGCACCAGGCTGGGAATCGGGCAAGGATGAGCCTTTTTTTGGAGGGGGTGGAGAGGTTGGGGTTTAAGAGCTGGTGGGGGTGGCACAGAGGAAGGGGGAGGGGGAAATTGGGAAGCAGGGAGCAGTGGGAGGTTGGGATCCCGCATGGCCCCGGAGCGGTGCCTCCACAGCCGGCTGAGGGCACCGGGAGAGGCAAGGGGGGATGGCCGAGTTCAGGGGATCATCTAGATTGGAAAAACTCTCCAAGATCGTCAGCTCCAACCACATCCTTTAGCGCCACATTCTCCCGTCTTCTAAATTCCCTCAGGGATGGCAACTCCGCCACTGCCCCGAGCAGCCTCTGCCAGTGCTCGACAACTCTTTCCATAAGGAAATTTTCCTTAACATCCAACCTCAACCTCCTCCAGGGCAGCTTGAGGCTGCTTCCTCTCTGTCACATTACGTGAGAGAAGAGACCAAGCTCCAGCCGGCTCCAGCCCCTGCTCAGGGAGCTGTGGAGGGCAGGAAGCTCCTCCTGAGGCTCCTTTTCTCCGGGCTGAGCCCCCCAGCTGCAGGTGGCCCTTTGCAGACCAGGACAGGCGGCAGGCCTGAAAGAATGGGGTGCCCCTGTGCCAGACCCACAGAATATGGGGCTGGCCGGGTGCTGGGGCTTCCCAGGGAATCTGGAGACACCTTGGAAAGATTTCCCAGAAAAATGAGGTCCCAGGAAGTGTAGATCAGGCAGGAGGGACGGTGTGATCAGCACAGCCACATCCTGCAAGTCCCAGCCCAAGGGGTTCACCTGCCAAAATATCCCACACAAACCATGATCCACAGCCAGGTCCTGCACCGAAGAGCAGGGAGGGAAACTGAGGCACGGGGAAAAGCCTGAGGTGCCACCACAGCCTCCCCGTGCCACACCCGGGCAGTTTGTGCTCCAGCTCTGGGGACAACCCGAGGACCCTCGCTTTTGTGGGGGTCATGGAAGTGGCCAGAGGCTTCCCGAGCTGCAAAGTCACCCCTGAGCACAGGGATGCGGCTGCTCCATCGCATCCCGCACGGGCCGAGCAGAGCTGACAGCCGGGTGCGGATGAGGGGATTTGGGAGAGGCAGCACTGCGGGACAGACAGCTGCGGCAGGGGAGGGGACAGCGCCGGGCGCTGCCCAGGCTGCTCCGAGGCAGCACAGGGTGACAGGGCAGCGCTGGCACCTCGGCACGGCCCGTGTGCCACACGGGGGCGGCTGTGACACGGGGCAGCCCCGCCCGGGCCTCGCCGCTCCCCCGGCCCAGCTCCCTCCTCCGCCTCCCTTCGCCTGGTGCATCCTGCAAACACCTCTCCCTCTCGGAGGGGCTGGGCGGGGGAACATTGGAACGCTGGAACATTGGAATATTGGAAGCACCTGCCTGCCTTGGGCCGTGCTGGGATCCCCGCACGGCACAATTATCCCTGGGGGAATGCCAGTGTGGGAATGTAGGGCACCCTCTCTCCTCGGTGACCCTCCGTGGGAGCAGCACGCAATTAAAACAAGCGAGGCCAGGTGGTTTATTGGCAATTACAGAGCTGGGAGCTGGCACATTGCTCGTTCCAGCTCCGAGGCTTCAGGGATGGGTCCATCTCCAAATGTTTCACACACACTCCCTGGCAACAGGGCGGGAGAGGTTGGATTTGTTTGGGAATGCAGCACTCTGACACCACGGCAGTGAGGTGGGATTGGAGCGGATTGTGGCGTTTAGGAGGCAGATGAGGGAGAAATGGAAATTGTCACCTGGCTTAACAGTCACTCGTTTAGAATTATGCAGCCATTAAGGTGGGAAAAGGCCTCGAGGATCATCAAATCCAGCCTTGAACCAAGCACTCCTGAGCCAGTTCTGGAATTTCAGCAGTGGGAGGCTCTGTCCTCTTCAGTGGTCGGGCACCACTTTGCATCTCCTCAGCCCGGGCCTGGTGGGAGCAAACAGGGCTCAGCAGCAGGTGCCCCAGGGGAGGAGAAACCTTCATCGGTGCAGCTCGGGAGTGCCCGAGAACGTGCACACCTGAGGCTGCCGTGGCACCTGGAGGGTGATGACAGAGCCCAGCTCTGTGGAGGGGCTCACCCGGTGGGACTCCCCCCACGTGTGTGGGCAGAGCTGAACTCTCGGCATCTGTTGGCCTGTTCCTCTCACATCTTTGCACCGGCACTGGGAGGTGACCTTGGACCTGACCAGGATCCACACAGCGGCACCCTCCACGCTGAAGAGCACGGCAGGGCCCACGGAGCACTCGCAATCCTCGGCTCATCTCCTGCCAGCACTCAGCTGAGGCTGTAATTGCCCTTGGGAAGTGCTGCACCCCCGGGCGCAGCTGCAGGATCCAGGGAGGAGCAGCCATCCAGCCCCTCCATCTGCAGAGCCCCTCCCTCTGCTGCACCAACCACGCTGCAGGGATGTTTTGGCTGGGAGGAGAGGTTTCATCCCCATGTGGGAGCTGTTATTCTCCTCTGGGCAGAGCGAGCATCACTTTTCTCCCTCCTTTTCCCTCGGTCTTCAGCACCGCCACCCCCAGAGCGCCCACCCGAGCTGCTGGGGCTGCCCCCGCGGTGTTCCATCCTCCCAGGGCTTGCAGCCTCCACACCAGCCTCTCCCTGGACACCTATGGCAGTTTGTTGTCCCACGCTGGGCTTCCCCACAGCTGGGAGGGGGGATTTTAGTGTCCCTTGGTGTGGGGTGAAGCGTGGCAGCAGAGCAGGCTGGCGAGGGGAGCAGAGCGAGCTGTTCCAGCAGGGGACAGAGCTCCAGCCCTCCCCTTCCTCCTCCTCCTCCGGGGCTTGGCAAAGCCCTGCTCCATCCCCAGATGCTGCCAAGGGGCACCAAGCTGTCTGCCAAGCCCAGCCTCCGGGTGGGGCTGCAGAGGGGCTGCCCACGCTGCCCTGGGCAGAACCAAGATGTTCGTTCGCTGAGGCTGGGGGCAGGGGGCTCGCTCCCAGGTGGGAAGGATGCTCCTCGCAGGTGAATCAGCTCCTGCGGTCCCCAAGCTCCTGCCTAGGGAGAGTTTGGAATTCCTCGAAGCAAATGCGGGCTGTGGGAGGGCACAGCGTGATCCGCGCCCCCGCGCTGCTTCCCCGAACCAGCGCCTCAGCTCCAGCCGCGCTGGCCGGGCAGCGCCGGGCACCTCCCTGCCACGGGCTTGGCAGCAGCAAGGAGCCCTCTTGGAGCCCCGAACCCCGGCAGGAGGAGCCTCTGTGACTGCAGGAAAGCCAAGCACAGACACCGAACCTCACTTTTTGTTGTTTCGTTTAAGGGTGGTGCCGCAAGTGCAGCTCTGCCTCCTGCCGGGGTTCCTTTCTCTGCTGGCAGCGCTGGCTGCTGGAAGCTGCCAGGCCAGGGGCTCTCGGAGCCAGGAACTACAAAGCAGGCTGACACCTCTAATGAATTACAGCAAAACCAGCTCGGGGTGAACTCTGAAGTGCCTGTTTACACAATCGCTGACCTCCCCTCGCCCCGCGCTGGGGCCAGCCCCCCCTCCTTGATGGATCACAGCTGAATGCAGGCAGCCCCCGGTGTTTATCATCCCCCAGCCCTGGGAAGGGAAGGAATGGCAGCATTTCCTGGCACCACTGGCGATTAAATACCCAACTCACTCTGAGAAATACCCCAGCATCTTCCTTTGGCAATGCCGGTGTTGGTGGGAGGGCTCTGAGCACAGGGATTCTGCAGCACCGGGCACTGGACACACAGGCAGGGCCCTCTCATGGAGCAGGGAGCAAGGACGGCCCCTGTGCTCCTCTCCAGGCCCTGTGCCCTGCAGGGAGCTGCTCTTGGCCAGGGCACCCCCTTTGGGGAGTTATTCTGATTCTTTGCCATTCTGGCACAGGAATTTTTTCCATTTTCCCAGTGTCCTGGTGCTCAAAAGCTGCCAGCTCCTGGTTTCCATGGCTCAGGGATTGCTCCCTGTGACAGGAGGGACCTGGCAGGATCAGTGCCAAGCTGCAGGGAACAGGTCCTTCAAGGAGCCCTGAGCTCCTGAGGGTGGGAAATGGCTCTTAAATCAAGTGGAGTGGGGGAAAACCCCAACAAAGCAGCAGGTTCCTCCTGTCCCACTGAAACACTTCCAGAGCTCCCCACACCCAGCACAGGCATCTCCCTGCCCAGCTCAAACCCTGCTCTGTGAGGGGGGCTGGAGATGTGTCCCCCGCCCTCAGCTCTGCTTGGGTCCGTGCCCGGCAGAGCCCAGCCCTCCGCCCTCTCTGCCCGGTGAACACCACCAACCTTCCCACGCGCTGGGAACCCCATCCCTCACCTGCCAGACCGACACCCGTGGGCGTGGAGCAGCACCTCCGTGGGTGAGGGGCCACAGAGCCCCTGGGTCCCCTCTCCCGCCCCGGGCCAGTCCCGGCAGTGCTGGGCGTGGGAAGCGGCTGCGGCACCGCCGTGCGAGAGGGAGGAGAGGTGCCACGGCCGTGCCCCAGCGTGGGCCAGCCCCGAGCGGCCGGAAGGGAAGAGTTTTCTGGGAGGGTGATGGGGGCCGCTCGGCCTGGAACGCGCAGAGCAGCGAGGGCAGCGCGGTGCCCCGTGCCACCGTCCCCCGCTGCTCTCACGCGTGCCCGTTTTAGCTCTGCAGCAGGGGACTGTCTTTCACCCAGCCAAGCTTTCCTGCTCAGAGGATGAGAACTCCAGGGCTGGCCCCTGGAGGAGGCATTTCTCTGTTTCCCTGCTTGCCCTCCGCCCTCTTCGTTTTGTTCCGGAGTTATTTCTGGCAGTAAAAGCTTTTTTCTTCGCCCTTCCCCTGGCCCCCAGCTCTCTGCCAGCCAAAGTGGCATTTTAAGCCTCCTGCCCACCCGAGCAGAAAAATGGTGGCTGAGGCAGGGTAGAGTTAAACCTTTCCATCCTTCTCGAACCATTAACTGCCTGTCAGCTCAGCTGCCCAGAGAGGAGCTCTCAAAAGCCTCTGTGGGGACAACCTGCCCCCCACCAGGAGTTCATGGGGGCAAGGAGAAGCACAACCCCCAAAATGGGGTCTCACTCCGTGTTTCCTTCCCTCAAGCACTACAAAATCCCCTCGATTAATTCAGCATCGAAGCACCTGCAGCTGCAGTCCCCCAGCAAACACAAAATCCCAGCTGCACCCCAAGTCCTGCTCCCAGCCGGAGCTGGGTGAACCAACAAGCTCCGACCCCAAAAAGAGACTCAAAGCAGGGACCTTGTGCCACCAAAATCACACAGGGCAGGGGAGGGACCTGCTGGCAGCCAGGGAAGGGATGTCCGAGCCAAAGAGCAGGAGCCCAGTGAGCTCCAGGTACCGAACCCCCCTGGGCCTCTTTATTCCCTGCTCGCTGCTGGAATTCTCTGCAGCTGGAGGGACGGACACCCCAGGAATTGCTGGTGGCTCCCACAGCACCCCAAGGGAGGCAGGTCCCTGTCACTCATGGGACCAGGACAGCGGCAGGAGGTGCTGGGAGCCAGGAGCCAAACCACACTCAAGGGGAGTAAGAAAATCCCAGTCCCAAGCATCCTCCCCGCCCAGGGATTAGCCTTTCCCTGCACCCCAAAGAGACACTTCACAACCTCCCCATTTCCCAGGAAAGCAGGGTGCTTGTCCCTCTTCCCCATGCTGGAGGAGAACTGGAAAAAATGGAGATCTGACAATGTGGGAATGCTGTGGGAGCTGCAGGCTCTTGCACATTGCTGGAGAAAAGGAAATTTCTCCTCGAATCCAAACTGCTCACCTCCAGCGTCTGCAGAATTGTCCTGGCATTTGGAGCAGCCTCATCATTTCATTGGCTTTTATATTTGATTTTGAGGTTTTCATTTGAATGGATTGAATTACTTTGGAGCGAGATACCTCGAGAGTCTGTGCTTTAGGTGAGCTGGACGGGAGCTGCCTGCAGTTTGGGGAGTTACCAGAGCTGCGATGGTTTAGCTCAGCATCTGGGAGGGAAACAGATCCCCCAAAGACACAAAGCCCACGAAAACCAGCAGCAAGGGGTGGGACACGCAGCAGGCTCAGCATCCTCCTCCCCACGGCAGGCAGCGTCAGGCAGGGCAGCGACACACGCACGGAGTTCTTCCAGCCCCGGCCGCTGGCGATCCCGGGACACCTCATCCCCAGTTATCTCCGGTGCTGGTGTTTAACGTGCCCTGACAGACAGCCCCCTGCGTCCCGAGGGATCCCAGAGCCTGATATTTCTGCCTTCCCGGGCATCCCACCGCAGGGAGCTGGCACTGGCTCCCAGGTCTGAGTCCGGTGTGTAGGAACCGGCTGGACTGAACGGAGCACCCCGTGTTCCCAGCAAGGCACGGCCCCAGAAAATCCCAGAAAAACCCGTGCTGGCCAGGGTCCCCCGAATTTTCACTCCCTGGCACAGATCCCGATTGGCACATGGGGAAAAAATGGCTTTCATGCTCCTGCAGGACACCGGCGCTTCCTGGCTCGGCTCCCTCCTCCCATCCCGCCTGAGCCCGAGCTGTGCCGGCGCTTCGGGCAGGAAAAGTCCCCGGGATCGCCCCCCCATCCCAGGCCTCGGGACTGGAGCGGAGTGCCCGAGCGGGCGCTGCAGTGACGGCAGCCCCGGCCAGGAGCCGCCACCACAAGGTGTCACCCGCCCCCTTCGCCCCGAGCCCCCGAGAGCCCCCGCGGGAAATCCGCTCCAGAGGGGCCGGGGCAGCGCCCCGAGGGGTCCCCGGCCACGTCCCCTCCTCCCCGGCGACATCGCTGGGCACCAATCGCATCCCAGGCTCGCTGTGTTCCCGTCTCCATGGCAACCCCCGGCTGCAGCATCCCTCAGGGACCGGCGCTGGACCATGGGATGCTCGGCACAGCCCAGCCCGGCAGTCCCTGTCCCAGTCCTGAACCCGGGAATGAACGGGAATTATTCCTCCTTAAATTCTCCTTTGCACGGAGAACTGCAACCCGACTGTTTAGATAAAAAAAACAGTTGTTTTCAGACTCCTAATTTTTAGCTTTCTGCCTCAGGAGTGGAGGAATCATGGAGTGGTTCGGGTTGGGAGGGACCTTAAATATCTCATTCCCACCCCTTGCCATGGGCAGGGACACCTTCCACTGTCCCAGGTTGCCCCAGCCCGGCCTTGGACGCTTCCAGGGATGGGGCAACAGCAGGTACCTGTACAGGAAAATGTGCAGCTGAATTATCCCAGGAGGGGTGTGAGTGGAATTATCCCAGTCCACACCAGAACACCCTGGGTTTGCAAGCAAATGAGTCAGAAATTAAGATATTTCTCTCCAAAGTAATTCAGTTGATTTAAACAAACCCCTCAAAATCAAATATAAAAGCCAATGAAATGATGAGGCTGCTCCAAATGCCAGGACAATTCTGCAGACGCTGGAGGTGAGCAGTTTGGATTCGAGGAGAAATTTCCTTTTCTCCAGCAATGTGCAAGAGCCTGCAGCTCCCACAGCATTCCCACATTGTCAGATCTCCATTTTTTCCAGCAAAAACCACCAGTGAAAACTGCAACCCATGTTAGCCATGGACCTGGGCATTTTCTAGCAGCTCCCTTCCCTCCCCCAGCCTCGGCAGGGAGAAAAGGAGCTGCCAACAGGTAAAAGCCTCCGAGCGAAACACTGAAAGCGCTGGGGGAGGACACAGATCCTCTTCAGGTGACATGAAGATGCTCAGCTCCGGTGACAGCAGCTGAGACCCCAGGGCAGCCCCCGCAGAGGACACCAGAGGGTTCAGCCAGGCCAAATTTCCTGTAAAAATTGGTGCTTTGTCTCTTTTTTCTGCCCCCCACGAAGTGCACTGCGGTTCTGTCGCAGCAGGGCGATCTCCAGGCCCGGCACTGCAGGATCTCCACACTGCTCCTGGGAGGGGAAGGGCTGGAGCTGAGGGAGGAATTGAAGTGCTCTGGGTGGCTGTTTCTCGGGAAAACACCAGCAAACCGAGAAAGTGAAGCAGGCAGGGAGTGCCTGTGCCCTTGGCACACAGGCAGGGCAGCTGGGGGCTGCAAAAGCTGAATCCCTTCTTCTCCCCTTTTTCCTGTGGCACCCCTCTCCTGGCACCGTGGAGTGAGGGCCCCTCACTCAATGCTGGCAGGCAGCAGCCCTTCCTTCTCCTGCAGCCCTAGACAGAAATAAGAGATCCCCGAAATTCAGGTTGGTTTTGTTTGAGGCACCTGCCAGGAAATGTTCATGTTCCAGCACGGCCACACCGTGTCCAGGGAAAGGTGGGAACACACGGATCCGTGGGAGCCAGGGGGTGGGACAGGGCCCAGCACACACAGAATGTCCCAAGTGTGAAGGGACCTTCAAAGTCATCAAACCCAGCCCCTGGCCCTGCCCAGACACCCCAGCAATCCCACCCTGGGCATCCCTGGCAGCGCTGCCCAAACGCTCCTGGAGCTCTGGCAGCCTCAGGGCCGTGCCCATTCCCTGGGGAGCCTGGGCAGTGCCCAGCACCCTCTGGGGGAAGAACCTTTCCCTGATCTCCAGCCTGAGCCTCCCTGGCACAGCTCCAGGCACTCCCTGGCTCCTGGCACATCTCCTGGCCCCCACACCAGCGTAACATCCACAAGAGCTCAGAAACAGAAACCTCAGCGAGGCTCCCACAGCCACGGCCACGAGCCTCGGCTCATCGTCAGAACCAGCAGCGTTTTGGCCAACTGATCTTGAAGCAACGACCAAACCCTGAGGAAAAACCCCAAGCCTGGCTCTTTTCACACTTGACCTTCCCTTCAGCGATCCATTAGCCCCTGCGCCCGGGCTGTTTGCCGCTGGAATTCTGAGTGGGATGCTGCTGAGTTTATTGCAGAGCAGAGGCCTCGGCTCAGCAGGATCCCCGGGGGCTCCGTCCCCCGCCGCTCCTCAGCTCTGCTCGCCGTGTTTAATGCACTGGGCTACGGAAAGCTCGGCTGTTGGGAGCCCCCAGCGTGGCTTGTGGAAGCCAGCAGCGACAAGGAGCTGCAGATGGGGCCGTGTGGCTCCCCTGCTCTGCTTCCCACACAGGTTATTGCTTGTAAAAGCTGCTCCCCGCAAGCAGCAGCGCTCCCAGGGCGAGGCAACGATGGCTTTGGATACGTTAAACAGAACGGCCCCCACGCCTGATTCCTTGCCCAAGGAATATTTGATATTTGTTGCTCTGGGGTGCCTAGAAAGGAAGAAAATTACTGGCCCATTAACAACTGCCCCCTGGCCCGTTTTCCCGGATTTAAAACAATGCACTCAAAATTGGCAGTCGAGGCAGCCTCAAACATTTGTTTTGCCTCAGATTATTTGCAACACCCTGTAAACGCTGGGGCTTCTCGCTCTCTGGCCAGGGGGATTTCTCCTTTGCATTTTTCCATGTGTCTCCAACATATGGAGCAATAAAAAATCCAAGAAAAATCAAGCTCATAGCTGGTGTCACGAAATATTTTGGGGGTGGGGAGGCCTTGGGGAGGTGGTGTGGGACTTGGATCGCTGTGACCTGGCAGAGACCTGGGCCTGAAGGAAGCTCATGTTTTTATGAGCCAGGAAATTGCAGGCTCAGCTTGGGCTGTGCCAGTTGTCCAGAAGGGTTCGAGTTTCACGTCGTAATTTGGGTCTCGGTGGAGGCGAGGAGGTGGAGGGAGACGTGGCAGCTGCATGGGAAGGTGGGCACCAAGAGGTGCAGGGGTGGCTACGAGACATCGACTTGGTGCTTGGGGAGAGCATCCAAGAGCCCATGAAGGGAGAAAAAATCCATCCAATTTCCACTCCCACCCACAACTGCCCAAAAGCTGATGAGCTGGGAACAAGTTCTCAGAGTCCCCACTTGCCTGGGGCACGGATGAGCCTGGAGCACTTTCCTGGGCCAGCTGGGAGCAGACACCTGTCCTTCCTCAGGTACCAACTCCCCTCGCTCTGCCCTGCCCAGCAGCCCCAGGGTGGGATTGTTGGGGCTGTCCCGGGCAGGGCCAGGAGCTGGAACTGATGATCCTTGGGGATCCCTTTCAGCTTGTGATATTCTTTACGAGCATTCTTCTAAGGGGACAGAGGGCTGGCAGAGGAGAAGGGTGTGGGACACGGAGGTGGGGCCAAACCATGGAGCCCCAGAGAAGCAGGGAGGAGAGGAACACCAACACACCCCAACCCACAGAGCAGAGACAGCAGCCAAGGAGATGCCTGAAGAGCACTTAAATCCTTCCCCTCTGTCCATCAGCAGGAGAAGAGTTCAGCTATGCCCAAGTTTCCCAAAACACATTTTTTTCTGCATCTATCTGAAAATTTTTCCATGCTTAGGGGCTTCTGGATGAATCCCTGGCTGCCCTGAGGTGCCCTGCTGGGCGCTGCCCGTGAGCCGCAGCATCGCCGGCAGTGAGGAGCCAAACACAGAGGAGTGCAAGACTTTGGGCAAAGCTGGTGTTTCCCAGAGCTCAGCAGTCACACACTTACCCACATTTTGTTCTCTAGGAAATCCTGCTGGGAATACGGGAATATTATGGGAAACTTTGGGGAGAGGCTCAGTAAGTCACAGAACAGAGTGAAGACCGCAACGAGCAGTGCTGACACCCAGTGCTCCCTCTGCTCCCATCCACAGCCCATTCCCTGTGAATTCCAGGGCTGAGAGACTTTTCCAGCAGTGAGTGGGCATCCCACAGTGCAGGCAAGCGGCCAGAGAATCCCAGCTGGTCCCAGCACCCCTCACCAGGGGCTGTGAGCCGCCCGCTCGCACCAAACACAGCACAAACATCGCTGCAGCACCCCCAGGCATCTGTCACAGAAATCCTCAGCAGGGCACCACCGTCCAAGGCAGGGGATGGATTTAACCCCCTCTTTAAATAAAAGGCAGAAATTCATCCAGCAGCCCAGCCTGTGGTGTTTCCCAGCTTTCTTCATTTGTCACTTCAGCCGTGCTGTTCCAGGGCAGGTTTCAGCCGTGCCTGGGACAGCCCAGCAGCAGCACGAGGGCTCTTGGCAGGCTCAGCCGAGCAGGGAGGGAATTCTCCTCTGCCCCCTGCTCAGCTGTGTGGTCTCTCAGCCCTGTCTCCTCCTGCCTGGGCTGCCCCAGCTCCTCAGCACAGCAGCCCCATGGAGCCAGGCAAGTCCCTTGGGCCACCAGAGCGAGGTCCCTCCAGGGCAAAAACCATCCAGGGATGGCTTTGGAGCTGGAGCCTCATCCAGAAGCTTTCAGCTCAAACCTTCCTATGCAGGGAGGAGATGAGGGGGTTTTCTGCCTGGCTTCACTCCTTGCTCTGGGCAGACAGAGAGTGGCAAAACCCCACTGTTCTTTTGGGAAAATCCCCATTTACCTTCTGTCCCTGCCTTCAGCTGCCCTTGATAATGCTCCAGGGTTGCTGCTGGGATTCAGGCACACATCCCACCGAGGTCCAAACAGGCCTGGGACCAAGGCTGTGGGCTCAGGGTGGGCACCACATCCAAATAACCCCACACAGCCAAGGGGAGCACTGCTCTCCCCCCACAGCTCCGTGTGAGCTGCGCTGGAGTTTGTAACGTCCGGCTGTCATCACTGGCATTTGTCAAATGAAGTGACCACTCTCGGGACAGGTACTATTTCAAAAGTGGACATCACTTTAAAAAAGTGCTAATGTACAAGGCTGTCAGGTCCTGGCCTCAGGAGCAGGATCAGCTCTCTGATGTTTGGGGCAGAGATAAGGCGCCGGCACGATGGCCGAGCGCGGCTGCTCCCCGCCACGGCCGGCGGCCCCGGCCCCTTCTGAGGGTCAGTCAGCCGAGGGCACACCCAGCTGCTCCTGCCCACGTGTGTGACCAGCGGCCTCCTGCCCAGCCTGCTGCTCCAGCCCGCTCAGCTGCTCCCCAGCATCTCGCAGAGCCTCAGCTCCCTCTGCGTGATGGAGCCTGAAAAGCAGGGGCAGCAAAGTCTCAGTTAAATTCAGGGAGTTAAAGCACAGGAAAAACCTTTCGGAGTTAAAGCCTCGCAGGTTTGAAGTCACTTCCCAAGAAATCTGTGCCTGAGGATTTATTTTATAGAGCAGGCAGTGGCTTCCACTGCTGCTGCTGCCCCTGAGTGCTCTGCTCACCGAGGGCTGCTCCATCCAAAGAATCTGAGGGCTTTTCCCAAAACCAAGAGGCCTCTGAAGGCGGGGAGGGAAGGTACAAACCTTCACCGTGGTGTCTGTCACCGCCTGTCCCCAGCAGGGCTCAGGGACACACCAGACTCATCCGAGCCTCTCCTTAGCAAAGGCCACTGGGGCCTCACTTCCCCCGGGACCTGCTCAGTCCCACCTTAATTTGGGAGAACAAGCAAATAAATACCCCAAAACTAGAACTCAACACATCTCCTTCCTGCTTGTGGTTCTGGAGCCAGCCAAGCCCCAGGGCAGAGGCTCTCAGGAGTTTTAAGGATTATCCAGCTGGTTTCACGTGTGAGCTCCTGCCCCAGCTGGAACAGGAGCCCTGGGAAAGCACGAAGCAGCCTCTGCCTGAGGAATCATCGATGGAATCATCCCAACGGGACAGGGAATGACTGACCTCTGTCCCTTGTCTGCCCCAGAGCATTCCCTGCAGAGCATCCCTCCCAGCGCTGCTCCCCAAACACCAGCAGCACCCAGGGCAGGACATTCCCACCCCCAAAATAACACAAACAAACAAACAAACAAGCAAACCACACCTTCCCACCCCTTCTCCCCATGGAAAGAATTCCCCCTGCCCCAGGGAACGCTCACCTCACCAGCACCCAACCCAGCACTGGGGCAGCCGCTGCACTCCCAGGGCCTTATAAAGGATTTACCACCCCAGGGAGGGAGAGTCCTGCCCTCTCTCTGATTACTGGCAGCTTGTCCAGCTAATTCACCCTCTCTCCTTCCCTCCTGGGTGTTTTAGCAGCTGTGCTCATCAGGACATCCCATCCTTTGCTAAAATCAGAGTGGAGATCAACTTCCTCGTGTCTCCTCGGTGTGTGGAGTCCCACCGTTGGTCTGTGGTGCACAGCTGGAAATAAAATGGCATTTCAAGAGTATTTCCCCCAAATGATGAGGTATTTACCATGGAAATAATGTGGAAAAGTGACACCCAAAGAACCAACGATGCCACAGAAACACAGGGGGCACCTCTCTCATTGTTGGTTGTTGGGTGTTTATTTGCAAATGATCTTTTTAGGGAAATCTAGCAGGGGGGAAAAAGGATTTAAATCAGAACTTTTTTTTTTTAATGTAAAACTTCCTATTTGTGGGTAAGTAAATAAATCCTTTTATTTAAATTAGAACGATCATTGGTTATTTCTTATTAATAAAATATCACAATGGGAGGACAGAGTTTGGTACTGAGCTGTGGGAAAAAAGTGAATCAATAAAGCACCCGGGATAACCAGCCCAGAAAAGCTCCCCGAGCCCTTGCCCAGGGTGTCAGGCCAGGAAGGGTCTGTGGTCCTGCAAGGAAAGCTGAAATCAAAAGCTGAAGCCCTGCAAATTCCAGGCAGAGCCAAGCACGCCTGTTCAATGAGGGTGATTAACGCTGGCACAGCTCTCCGTGGGGAGTGATGGATTTGCCATCTCTGGATGTCTTCAAACCACATCTGGGTGATTCCAAGGGCTGGGCGTGACCTTCCCTGGCACTGGAATTGCTACTGTTCACCTCGCAGCTCCCCCAAAAATCCTTGGAGAGACCCAATTCCTCCTCCCAGCTCTGCTTCCAACCTGCTCTGGGCTTTTATCAGAGTGATTTCTTCTCCTTGTGATTTTTGCTCAGTTCTTCACCCTTGCTGGGAGTGCTGGGGGCAGGAATGCCCTGCGTGGTGCTCAGCAGGGTCAGTGGGGCTGGTTTTAGGGCTTCATGGCATTGTTTATGCAGGAATTTTCAAGGGTTATGCAGTTTTTGGTCTGGAGGGATTTCACTGCCAGCGGGCTCCACGAGCACACGGACTGTACTAAAATCCTTAAAATTCTTCCATGCAAAAACTTCTTTTCATAGGTAGTGAAAATAGGGAATTGCATGAAGAAAAGGCTCAGAGGAGAGAGGATTTGGCAGGAGGAAGTGGATGAGTGGACTCTGTATCGATGTAAACACCTGAAAATACAAATCACCAAGGGTTGAGCATCAGTTTTTGTGTTTTCCTCTTCTGGAAAAAAGATGAGTTCATTTAGGGCCAGAGAGCCCAAAGGGAGAGATTTCCATTCCTGAGATGCTTCCAAGGGATGGAAAATCAGGAATGATCAACCAGAACAGCACCACAGCCATAGAGAAATAGGGGGGGGGAAATCTGACCAAGTTGGGCTGGATCTGCAGGCTTGAATCAGGAGTGTCCTGTATTCCACAGGGCTTTTTAGGAGAATTGTTAATATTAAATGTGATGTAGAAGCAAATTGTTAACCAGCTGGGCTGGGAGACAGGAGATGTCAAAGCAGAGCCGCAGGGCTTTGTTTCAATGGACCTTTTATCAAGCCAGTGGTCAAGCCACTGTGGGAATTTTGGCTCTGAGTCCCAGGAAACAGAGGATGCACCAAGCCAGGGTCTGTCCCAGTGCCAGCAGAGGGGTGGGACAGCGCATGGAGCAGGAGGGACGTGGCCAGGGGGAGTTACAGCTCCTGAGAGCTCCCTGCAGCCCGAGCCACTCCGCCTTGATGCCTTTGTAGCTGCAGAGGGAGGGTGGGGGTCTGCGGCAGGCCCACGGGGTGGTTTTGATGGATTATCGAGCACGGAGGGATAAAAACCCAGGTTTTTAAAGGACATCCTCACCTGGGCACTGGGAGCCTCCTGAGTCATTGCCTTGTGCTGACTTTCTCCGTGATTTGGGCCTTCCTAGGCCCTGCATGTCAGAGCTGAGCTGAGCCTAAGGTGCAGCCAAGCCCTGCTCTGGCGTTGCTCCTCTCTCCTCTCCCTGCAGGGACCATCCCAGTGGATCGTCCTGAGGAGGACGGATCCCACCACATCCCATCCCAGCCCCCCGGTTCACCCCGTCCCAGCACCCCCACCCCCCTGTGCCGCTTCCAAACCCCGCCTTTCCTCCCTTTGCCGCTGGCCGTGCTGCAGGGAGACGTCCGAGGCGGCCGGGCCGGGAAGGGACACCCTATAATTCAGCAGCTGCCAAGGTTAAGCTGAATAACCCCGGCGTGGGGAGGGAGGGCCGGCCTTTGGAGAGGCACGGAAGCCTCTCCCGGGCAGCCGAGGGGAGCACGGGGCACCCGGCGGGACTCTCCGGGCCTCGGGAGCGCAAGGAGGCCGGGCAGGGCTGGGCAGACGCCGGGCAGGGCTGGGCAGACGAGCTGTGCCCATCCATCAGCGCCCGCCAGGCTCCCCGAGCCGGCCGGGGGATAAATCACAGCGAGAGGGGAAGGGGAAAGCGCCCGAGGGGAGCTGGGGGGCTGCGAGCAGGGGGGAGAAGAGGGAACGAAAAGGCAGCGCGAGGGAGAGGAAAAGCCAGATCAAAGGCAGAAATTCATCAGAGATAACGGAATTATTTATTTTTCCTGCTGCTAGTGGGGATTTTTCTTTTTCCTCCCCCCTTTGAGGCCCCCCAGGCCTTCTGGGCTGCTCCGTCTCCAGGCAGTCTGTTATTCTCCGGCGTCCCATCAGCCCGCCCCAGGCACAAAGCAACATGTTCACTTCATCACACGGCTCTGCTCGGCACCGCGAGACCTTTTGATCTCCGTCTCTGCTGTGTTTATATGTGACAGTGCAAGAAATGTATTTACAGTACACGGGGCTCTGTTAGACACTGCCTGCCTTCATTTGAACATTAATATTGGCAGCAGGGGAGAGGGGGGGAGCAGCTCTCCTTTAATTCCCCCCTCATTTATTAAAATGTTTATTTGGAAACCCGCAGGCCCATTTATCTGGTTATTACTCAGTGCAGGATCAAATAATAACTCAGGTTCTCCGTGTCACACAAGACAAACCAAATATACTCTGGACGAGGGCTTTCAGTGGCCCTTGGATCCATCCTCGCCTGGCACTCTGCCGGCCGCAGGGCCCTGGGTGGGCTCCCCGGGCCTGGGGTGCAGCTCCTCATCCCCAGTTCCAGGGGCTCACACCCAGCCCGAGCCCGCTGCTACCCCTGGAGGTGCCCCCCGAAGCCCCCCGATAGCAGGGGGTGCCTCAGTGGCCGAGGGGGACTTCAGCAGAGCTTCTCCCCAGCTCTGCCTCTAAGGCTGTCCCATCCCATCCCCTTTCCCAGGAGAGTGCAGGGCCAAGCCACGTCAGTGCCAACAGCTCGCTTGTTGAAAGCGGCCAGAGAGTGCGGAGCCACCGCAAAAATCCTGTTCTTAGACCCAAACTCTGGGGTGTTCTAGGCTCAGTCTGGCAGTTCTGCTCTCCTTCCTCTCTGCCCACCCCACCCTCCCCTTCCAACATTCTCATACCTTCTCCTTCACTTTGGCTTTGACAGCCACGGTGAACCGTATTTTGAAAAATGCCAATTTCAAGCTCTCAGCAGGTCTAGGCCGCACTCAGAGAGTGTGAGAACCCCTGGCACATTTCTGGTGACCAGCTCTTGGTCTTCAGAGGCTCAGGAAGCACTGAAGTCGCTTCTAAGGGGAGCTTGGTGTGAATTTGTGAGCAAACAGCCCTTGGCATTGAAATGGCGAAGGAAAGATGAGTGTGGATAATTCACGTGATCGCAGCAGAGCCGGGCAGGAGCACTTCCCACACAGGGCCAGGAGAGAGGCTGGAGGTGCCAACCTGCGAAACACGGGGGAAACAGCGGTGCTTGAGGAAAGGAATAATTCCAGACACTGCCCGGTGCAAGGAGCAGTAAATTGAGCGAACGGGAGATGTGGGCACTTTGCAGTTCACATCCCTCTCACTCGACTGCAGAGGCTGAGCAACCATCAGGTCCCAGCTCTTCTTGGCATCACGAAGGGCTTCCCAGCAGCTGCTGCCTGCAAATTTGGGGTTAAAAAGTCCTAATTTGTGCTCTGAGAGCTTCTGCATCCCACCCACCTCCTGCCCCCCAGCTCCACCACAGCTCTGCCGCCCCACAGCCTCTCTGGGGTCTGTGGAGGTGTTAGAGGTGCTTTGTCCCTTGGAAGTGTTCAGGGCCAGGTTGGATGGGGCTTGGAGCAGCCTGGTCTAGTGAAAGGTGTCCCTGCCATGGCAGGGGATGGAATGAGATGGTTTCTAAAGTCCCTTTAAATCCAAAAAATTCCATGATTCTGTGGTTTAACCTTGAGGTGACTCTGCCTTGGTGGTGCCCAAGTGCTCTCAGTGCAGGGTGACCCCAGTGGGAGCTTCCAAGCACAAACATCCACGGGATTCACCCCATCTCCACCTCCCAAAGCCTGCAGGGACCTGGGCTCACCCCATCCTGGAGTGAGAGATTCTGGAATAAGGCACTGGAAGCTGGCACTGCCACCCACAGCATGCCAAGCCCTGAGCCCTTAGGAACCATCCCTGCTGCTGGAACCTGGAACGATCCCTGCTGCTGGAACCTGGAACCATCCCTGCTGCTGGAGCCATCCCTGCCCCTGGAACCATCCCTGCTGCTGGAACCATCCCTGCTGCTGGAGCCATCCCTGCCCCTGGAGCCATCCCTGCCCCTGGAACCCATCCCTGTCCCTGGAGCCATCCCTGCCCCTGGAACCATCCCTGCCCCTGGAGCCATCCCTGCTGCTGGAGCCATCCCTGCCCCTGGAGCCATCCCTGCTGCTGGAGCCATCCTGCCCCAGAGCCAGCACTGGTGCTCCTCAGGCATCACAAAGGTTCATTTTTAACGCCTCCTTTCCCCACACGTGGATTTAAGGTGCCCAGGGTAAGGTGTCACCAAGGTCTCTGACAAGCCAGGAAACCCCGAGCTGCTGCTTGTGCTCCTTTCTGACATTATTTGGAGCCTTGGCTCGGGGAAGTCCTGGGGTTCTGGGACAGAAGCTGCTGGTGGCAGGAGCACACAGCCCCTGTCACCTCCTGGGGGTTCAGAGCCCCTGGGCTGGGGCATCGGGCCCAGCAAACACAGCCTGGTTCCCAGTGGGGCTGTGATCACCCTGATAAAAATGGCATTTTTGGTAAAATTATCTAAATTGGAGGGGAAATTTGCTTTAAGAAAAACATACTCACATGTTCAGTGTACATTTCTGGGTTTCAGTTTAACATGTCCTTTGAGTGGGTTTCTTTTAGTTATTTATATTTATAGTTATATATTTCTCCATTAGATATGGATTTATTTTGTTATTTATCACAGGGAGGGAAAAGGAAGTTTCAGTTCCAAGCATTTGCTACATGAGTTTATCTACATTATACTCAAATACAATGTTTTGACTATATATTAAATTATTCCCATGACTTCCCCTTTCCTGCCTTATCCTTTGTCAAAAAACTTTGAATTTTGGCCTTTCAGCTTCACTTACAATCATTCCATTTCTTCCAACCTCCTCTTCCCAAGGCCAACCATTCATTTTGTAGCCCTTGCTCCTGAAATCTTTTAGTGCTTTTAATCCTTCCCGAGCACACACGCGCAGAACTCCGATACAGAGGCTCTAAAGTAAAACTCAGTAATTGACCACTTGAAAAATGTTTATTTTTAATTAGGTTTTTTTTATTTTATTACCTTTTTTTTTCACTCCTAACTCTGCAAAGAAGGGGTGAGTCACGGCTTTGAAATCTGCGCTGGATGCCAGCTGAAAACAGAGGCTTTACACGATCAAATTGACAGATGATTCCGAGGCAGCCCCGCTCTGCACAGACCCATCCATATTCCCAGTTAAAAGAAATATTGCATTTTTAAGGGTAAAGAAACATATTTAAGAGATAAAGGAAAAGAAAAGTTTTCTGGTCATCAATTATCATAATAAAACAGAGGAGTGGGGGGGATGAAATTCACTTTAAAGACATGTTAAAGCCCCCTAATCTTCAAAGAGATAAAGGCTGCCCCTGAGAGAGCCACTTGGCCAGGAGGCAGCCGCGGGCCTGGCCTCAGGGGAGGCTGGTCCAGCTCCAGAATAAACCCGGGATCAACTTGAACCGAGCGTGGTCGGGGTCGGGGAAGGAGGAGAAGGGGCACGGAAGGACACGGCGAGGCCGGGGGTGGCTGGTGGCTGTGGGGACAGCCCCGCGCTTCGGGCCGGCACCGGGGACGCAGAGGGGTCCTCGTGGTGTTCCTCTCCCTCCGAGCCCCGCTGCTCCGGCCGGACAGCCCCAAAACAGCTCCAAACACCACAAAAAGTCCTGACTGGGCTCGTCCGGCCGCAGCTGGGCCGGCAGAGCAGAGCTCGGCCACAGCCGGGGCTCCCCACGCGGGTCCGGCTGGATCCCCCAGGGAATGTCCGTGCCGGGGGGGACAGGTGGCGCTGGGCAGCGAGCCGAGCTGAGCTGAGCCGAGCTGAGCTGAGCC
>VZRR01003254.1:87877-107041 GCA_013398015.1 Oreocharis arfaki
GAGCCGAGCTGAGCCGAGCTGAGCTGGGGCTGAGCTGAGCCGAGCTGAGCCGGGACTGAGCTGAGCCGAGCTGAGCCGAGCCGAGCTGGGGCTGAGCTGAGCTGAGCCGAGCCGAACTGGGGCTGGGGCTGAGCTGGGGCTGTCCCGCGCTGCTGAGCGCAGAGTGGGTGCGCAGAGCCCGTGGCGGAGGCTGGGGGAGGACTCTCGTGTCCTCGGGTCTTGGGGGAAAGGCCGAGGCCCAGCCCAGGCTCTTCCCCTGTGATCACTCCCTGGAGATGCCGCAGGGCAGGAAATTCCGCCCTTTCCGAATTTTGGGAGTTCAGATTCCACCCTTTCAGCAGCCCCCACAAAGGCTTCAGCTCATCCAGCGTGGACCAAAGCCTGCTCCATCTGCAGGCTGTGTGCCACGGCTCGCCAGGTGGAAGAGGCGTCTGTGCAGCTCTAAGTCATTTCCCACCATCAAACATTTCTTTTTAAACAATTTGAGAAAGCGAAGTTCAAAAATCCAGAGGAGAAAATAAAAAAACACCAAAAAGGTGAAAAATGGCAAGGCCAGGTGAGCTGGGATTTCTTCTGGAAAGGTGACCTCGATTACAGCCCTTGCACTGTAGGAAATCAACCACGGAAACAAAAATGAGACCGCGAGTGTTGCCAAGTTTTGACCTCTGGCAAAACTGTGGAAGAAATAAGATTTGGGTCCATCTGCTGGGGTAAAAATTTGGAGAAGGATCCTAAACCTTGGTGAAAGGAGTGTCCCACTCAGAGCCAAGCAGCAGGAGTTGTCAGGGGGCAGAAAGGACCACCAGGAAATAGAAACCTGGATCCAGAAAAGGGAGGCAATTCCAGCTCTTTGGAGAGCCCTGCTGGGTTATGAAGTGGAGGGAGCTCAGCACATCCAGGTGCTCACTCCTCCCGGTGCCCTCAGAGCGCACAGAGTGCTCCAGAAAAATGGGAATTTGCTGGAGCATGCATGGATTAGGGATTGTGCGTTGGAGCTGCGTTACTGGATCGTTCACACGAACACAGAAATGCTCCCCTTCCGGCTGGACTGTGTCCCACTAACCAGCAGCTCCTCAGGTTTTCCCAGAGCATCCTCCCCCACAGAGGAAAACTGGCCCAGCTCCACCCAGGAGCCATCCGGACCCACGTCAAAGCTTGGGAATATCCCAGCCCAGTTCTCTGCAGCCCCTGCAGCTCTGGCAGAGTCAGAGCACGAAGCTCATTTTGTACCCATGAGCTCAAGCAGGGATCTGAGAGCAAAGCTGGACAGGAACTCGTGGTGGGTGACCTGCCACCAGATGTGGGGCCCTCCCAAAGCACCCCAGCGAGTTTTGCTCCTCAGAGCATGGAAACAGCTGGATTCCTGCAGGTTTGGCCAACTCGCTTCGCTCCTGCAGCATGTGGTGGGCCAAGCCCAAGGGGGAGAGTGTCCAAAGCTCTGGAGAGTTTGGATCCTCCAGCAGTGAGGGCTCGTCCTGCCCCAGAACACACCCAGGCCTCTTATCTCAGCCCTGATGTTCACTCAGCTCGTGCTGTGCCAGCCTCTCACCCTCCTGGGTTCTGGAAGCTTTAAAAACTTGTTTCCAGCCTCAGAGCCCGGTGGTGAGGAGAGTTTATCACCGAGTTCTGCGCCAGACTTTTTCTGCAGCTCATGAGCCAAAACTAACACAAACAGCAGGCTCCTCATTCATTATTCTAATTCCACCATAAAACATTCCCAAGCCAGCTCTGACTGAGGGGTTTGGCTGATCTGCTGCCTTTTCAGCCGGCAGTGTCTCTGAGCTGGGTGAGCTCGTGGGTCACACTCACACTGAGGAGCAGCTGAAAGGAGCTCGCCCTCAGCGCAGCCCCTCCCGTGCCCAGGGCAGCAGCAGCACTGACGGCCTGCTGAAAAATTCCCAGCATTTTCCTGGTTCCCACCACACAGAAGTGGCTGCCTCCCAGACTTTCCTAAGAGAGAAAGGGAAGGGAGAGCATGGGGGGTTGGAAGTGGAAAGGGGAGTTCAGCAAACACTGGCTTGGCCCCAGAGTCTGCCTCGAGGAGGGGATTAAGGAGCGTTGCCCACCAGCAGCTCATCCCGTCCCTGCAAACATCCGAGCCAGGCTGGATGGGGCTCTGAGGTTGAAAATCTCCCTGCCCATGGCAGGGGATTGGGCTTAATGACTTTTAGAGTCCTTTCCAACCCAAATTATTCTATCCGAGACACCACGCACGGAACAAGAGGCTCTGGCGATGTCACCCACTGAGGACAGGCACACCATGGTGGGCCCTGGCACCACACCAGGGGTCTCGGGTGGCCAAGGAGGTGTCGGTGACAGCCATTCCTCGTGCTTGTGGCCACTGCAGAGAGCTGGGGCCAGCACTCAGCCTGGATGAGCTTCCACAAAGCCACTGCTCCTCCTGGATCCCCTTTTCCCTCCCTGCCGATGGAGGGAAGCGTTCCCAGCCCCGGCTTTGGCAGGCACCACTCATCGCTCTGACGAGTTCCGTCTGACCAAGCGGCTCCAACACGTGCTTTAGCAGAAAGATTCCCAGCCAGCTCTGCTTCCAGTGGCTCCAAAATCCCAAAATGCCCTTCCAAGATGTGCTGCCGTGGGTGGGATGGCAGTGCCACGTGTATCCCACAGCCCAGCCTGGTTTGCCTCTGGCTGCCCCCACCAGAGCCCCCTGGGGAGTGGTGCTGGCTCTGGATGCTCCTGGTTAATCCAGACCAAACACAAAACCTTTGCCGTTTTCCCCATTTTTCTGTCCCAGGTTAAAAACCAGATTCCCAGGGAGGCTGGTGCACGGAAAGGGGAGCTTGGCTGAACGTGAGCCCTGTGGCATCCCACAGCAGCTGTTCGGGAGTTCTCTCAGGAAACTTTTTATCCTTGAGATGTTCCTGTTCTAATCCCAGCCAAGCTCACAGGCGAAGAGCCCCGAGCAGCGCTTTCCAAGTAACATCAGCAATGAATCCAGCAGCTTCCCAAGGACACCAAGCAGCGGTGGCTGGGAGAAATCCTGGGAGCAAACGGCCCAGGAGGTCCCAGATCCGGCGGGTCCCGGTTCAGGGCACAGCGCGGCGATGTCGCTCTCTCAGCCACAACGGGCTCTGACACCAGCCCGGTGCTTCTCCTTCCTCGAGCTGAGCCGGCTGAGCGAGCCACATCCCTGGGGAGTTTGGGACCTGGGTAAACCCCTGCTCGAGCTGCCAGCGGGGCAGCAACGCAGCTCTCCTCCAGAGCATCCTTCCAAGGCTTCCCAGCCCTGCTGCGCATCCCAGCCTTGCTCCCTGCCAGCCCCAGCCCTTGGCACCGCGCTGTGCCCTGTGCCCCGCTGGACACGGCTGGCAGGGCTCGGTGCTGCCTTGTTTTCCCCTGGAGGCACAGGAGCAGCAGTGCTGCAGATGTGCGGAGGGGAGGCGACCCGGCTCTCACACCAGGGCTGCGAGGTGAGGGATTTTTGGTGTTTCAGCTCCCTTTGGCACAGGGGAAAACATATTTCCCCTCCTTCCGTGGGCTGGGCCCTTTAACAGCGCAGCCCCTTCTGTGTTTCTGTCGGGATTTTTCTTATTCCTGCTGCACAGAACTCAGCCAGGCTGACATTAACACCAGGAATTTGGGTCCTTCTTGACTCCCTGGGATAGTGGAAGATGCAGCTCTCTCCAATCATCTCCAGGCTGCTTGGGATGAGATGCAAAGAAGAGAAGGAAAACAAAGCTTTATCTAAGTGCCAGGGTTGCTCAGGCCTGGCTGAAATCAGATATAAAATCAGCTCAAGGCTTGGAGTGAGGAGCTCCTGTGGATTCAGCTGTTAGTCAGGGGCAGCCACACTCTCACCTTGTTGCAGGGACCATGTGTCTGCACAGGGGCTCTCCAGCTGCCCAAGCCATTTTCACATCAGCAGGGGCAGGAAAAAATCCTGGGAAGCTCCTTCACCCATCCTACAGCCAGCCAGAAAACCACCACTCACTTGGGTACCAGCACTCCCAAATCTCCCTCTGGCATCGAGCAGCTTTAGGGTACCTTGCCTTGCTTGTCTGCCCAGGCAGCCACACTTTGCACTAAGAAAAATATTCTGGCACGATTCCTTGCCGGTCCGGGGCAGCAATGGGGGGTATTAGAGCAGGATTTGCATTTCTCTGCAGGTGCAGTGGGAGGACACACCTCGGTGCCAGGAAGGGAGCACTCTGCACTGCTTGCACAGCCCCAGCCCCTGCAGGGCGAGACGGGCCCTGGCTGTTCTCTGCCTCCTCCCCTGCCAGAGGTGAGAGCTGCCAGCAGCTCAGCACGGTGCTCCCCCAGGAGCGCTGACTCCAAGCGCCATCCCAGCTCCCCCGGCTCTGCCTTATCCCAGTCCCAGCAGGGGAATCGGCTCCTCCAGAGCTGATGAAGCCCCCTCCGAACCCTGCCCCGCGCTGTCCGCAGCGGGCAGAAGGGACCGCGGGGCGCTCGCTGCGCGGGTGACGTTCGCATGCAGCAGCCTCCCCCCGGCACAGCCCCTGCGGTTTCAATTACACGGAGGGGTAGGATTTAGGGGGCTGCTGGGAGCGGACTTGGCGCCCAGGTTCCCGTATCTGGAAGAGCTCTGTCCTTTGTGAGTTGTGTTATGAGACAAAGGCGGAAGAAAACACCTGGAACGCTGAGGCCGGGGCGGGGGAGGAATGCGGCTGCTTGTAAGGTTTGGGCCACGTTTGCAGAGGTCCTTGGAGATCTGCCACCTCTGCAGAGGGACCTGTGCACCACGACTCGGAGAGGCAACTTAATGCCCAGAGGTCTGGGTCGGGGCTTGCTCTGCACGGCCAGAAATCCTGGATTTTCGGCCCTGATCGTACACGGAGCAGCTCTGCTGCATCCCGGAGGCACTGACCCGCTCCAGATGTCAGGCGGAGTCGGTCTCTGCCTGGGCTGGGTTGGATGTGCTGCTCACACCCCGGCAGGACCTCCTCCTTGGCCATGTGCTGACAGGGCTGTGCTCAGGCACCTACAGAAATACAGAAATGTGCCTGGTGGGCCGGAGCGCGGGGCTGAGCCGAGCCCCGCTCAACCCGCAGCCTGCGCCTTTCCAGAGCTGCTCCCTGCACCTCTCAGCCACTCCATCCTCCAAAGAACCGTGGCACCTTTTTGGAACCTCCAGCAAGGAGCTCTAGCAGAGCGCAGCTCTTCCCTCCCCGCGGGACGCTGCCCAGAGACGCTCTCCAGGCAGGAGAGCGATGGAAGAGCGCCGGGACGGGAGGGAGGGGAGGGAACGCAGATAAATCGCCGCCCTCAGCTTTTCAGGGGAAATACTCCTGGCGGGTGTGCAGAGAGGGGTGAGAGGTTTGTAGGACACTGATAGGATCTCCCCAGCCTCCCTTCAGAGCCTGCAGCATCGCGGGTGGTGGAGGAGGAGGTTGGAGGTGCGGAGACACCGAGTGGCACCGCGGTGTCCCCGCAGTGCCCCTGCCAGCACCACTGCCTGGCACCGCGGCTGGGCAGCTCCGGAGTGAGGCTTCGCTCTGCCAGACGCGGCCCCTCCCTTCCCAGCGGCAGGAGGGAAAACCCCGTAAATAAATGGCCAGAGGAAAGGGATTGCAGGGCCTGCAGCAGCGCCTGGAAGCCGCCTCGGAGGCGAGGCGGGGGGACGGAGGGAGCCTGACTGACAGCCTGATTTAAGACCTGCCTGAAAAGCAAACAAAAGCAATTGAAAACTGCATCATCTAGGAAAACTTAGTAGGTTGTATTTTCACAAGTGAGGACTGATGGTAAGACCAGTTTAATCCCCCGGTGGACTTTCCACACCTCGGCGGGGGCCAGCTGGTTTGTCTTGCAGCTGATTGCTGAAATAACAGCGGCGGGCTGGGGGGTGCAGCGGGCTGGGCTGCAGGGAGCGCGCAGCAGAGGCTTTGGAGGAAACGTGCTCGGTTTCCAAGCCCTCCTTGTCCCTGGCACAGCCAGTGGCACCTCCCGGACCTTGCAGCAGGGAGGGAGGATGCCCCAGCCTGGCAGAGTCTCTGCTCACAGGCAACTGGAGAAAAATCCCTGGAGAATCTTCCTCCCTGTTTCCAGTGAATTTGGGGGGAGCAGGAAACACAGCCAAGAGGTGAGGACGTAACGTAGGGCCCTGTCTTTCCTCCCCAGGGACTGAGCTGGGGACACACGGAGCCGGAGAGCAGCGCTGAGGCCACGCCGGGCTCACTCGGTGCCTGACACAGGCATTAAAAGATGACATCACGTGCAGGCAGACAGAAAACCCCAATCCAAGGCACTCTGAACGTTTCTGTAGATAATCTTTCCATTTAGGTTTGGCTTGAACGAAACTGCAGAGTTTCCTCCCGCAGAATCCAAGAGAATTCCAGACAAAGAGACGGAAAAACGCCCCTTTGCCCAAGCCAGGTGATATTCTGTGCCCCCCATTCCCTTCTACCCCTCCCTGAAGTGATGATCCAGGATGAGGTTTCCTTTGCCAACATCAGACTTGTCCACGGAGCAGAAAAGCCCGGGTTTCACAGCCCCACACGCCCTGCCGGCTCAGACACGCAGGCAGCAGATGGACGAGCCCCCGGTGCCAAGCGTGACCCTTTTTGTCAGCTCGTGGTTTCAAACCCGGCCCTGCTGCTGGGAGAACAAAAGGCAAAGCAAACCCTCCTCGAGCCATCGATTCTACCCTGGAGGCTGGGAGCCTGGAGATAGATGTAGGAGTGGAGAGAGATAATTAAAGGAAGCTGGGAGGTGCCTCACCTGGGATATTGGAACATTTAGGGCTGACAGCCTGACAAGTTCCTGCAGGGGAAGAAGCCCAAGCCTGGCACCTGGGAGCTCGGGGGATGTCCAGGTGATTGAAAGCAGCTGAGGCAGATTTGGCAGCTGGATCCTAATGACCACGGTGTGAAGGTTTTGGTTGGAGAAAGTGTTTGAAGGACACTTTCTGTTGGCAGCAGGTGAGGAACACTTGTGCAGGCTGTACCCACCTGGTGATGGGTGATCTCCTCCAGGAGGTGGCCCAGGATGCTCCCGGGGATGGAGCAGCTCTGCCTGTCCCCAGGGATGTGCTGGCTGCTGTTACCGGGAGCGCACGGTGCTCTCCAGCTCCCGGGGCTCTGCTGAGACTCAGCATCCCAGGGACTGCCACACATCTGGAATCCAGACCCGGCAGAGAATTTGCCCCTTTCCTTGCTGAAGGGAGAAGATGAATGAAGCTGCCTGGCTGACCTAGGATTGTTCAAAGGGACAGATGATATATCAAGGTCTCTCCCTGTGCCTGCACCTAGGCAGGGATGCGGAGCTGGTCTCAGGGCCATCTGTCCCCTGCTCTGTCCCCACCCTCCCTTTCCTGCCCTCAGTGCCACTTCCCTTCGCTATTATTCGGGCTGAGTTACTGATTTGCTGCCTGAAGTGGCCATTTCACACCTGATGTTTTGGCCCAGACAGTTTTTGCTTTATGAAAATGACATTAGAGCCCAGACCACCAGATACTCTGATGTTTTCAAAGCAGAGAGCTTTTGGAAATCCAATTTTGTGGTGATGTTTGATCTCTTAAATTCGTCTCCATCTTGGCAAAGATGTCGTTGGGCAATTCCTGGCCGAGCCAGTGCCACCTCTCCCTCCCACACCCGGGTCTCTGTGCAGCCAGCAGTGGAAGGGGTTGGGCAGTTTGGGTTTTTGGGGGATTAAGTGAGGAGCAAGGCCACAAACCACCCGGGACAAGTGACAAAGGGGATATAAAGATCAGAGATCTGGTCTCAAAGCTGGGTCACCCTCAGATCCCGGACCCAAAGCCCTGGCTGGGTCTGCTCCCAAGCACAGCCGGCCCCGCTGGATCCATCAGGCCCGACCCATCCCTTTTCTGCTCTCCTGTTGCCAAACCCCTCGTGCTGCCTCTTCGCTTCCAGTGCTTTTCCCTGACCAGAGCTGGATTTAACCCCTTCCCAGCCTTTCCTCATCTCTGATCAAGCTCAGCAGGCAAACCCAGAGCAAGCACATCCTTCCAAACCCTCCTCTCCTTCACTCCGGGCCTTGCTCTGGGTCCTGCTGGTCAGGCCCAAACCCAAGGCTAATGCACCTCCTTTGGGATGCAAGCAGCTCAAACTGTGACCCTGGCAACCTTCCCAGCTCCAGCCCCAGCTTCCCAGGGGATGGGGACGGGAGAGCCACGGGCTGTGCTGCACTTGAGCTGTGAGCAGAGGGAAGAGCACAGCAGCCGCCTCGAGCAGCGCCTGCTCCACAGCCCTCACCTCAGACACCTGCCTGGGAAATGGAAAAGAGGAGGGGAAGGGAGGAGGAAAAACAGGGAAAAAGCCAACCTCGAGGCCCCCCGTGATTGATTTGCTGATGGAGGCGGCTGAGTTACCGCTGGCTGCTCACTGAGCGTTCCCTGCCCTGCAGCACTGCTGCTCCTGGGGGTCCCTGCCTGGCTGCCCCTCCCAGCCTGCAGGGGATGGGATGGGATGGGATGGGATGGGATGGGATGGGATGGGATGGGACGGCCCCAGCCACTTCATTTGTACCCCCGGCCCTGCTGGGGATGGATGAGTGGGTTTGGGTCGTTAATGCTGCCCTTCTCTGCAGCCCCCGTGGTCCTGCCCCGCTCCAGAGCCAAGCACCAAACCAGGCTGATTTCCCCCTGAGAGTGTTGGCTTTCCCTCAGCTCTGCCACCCCTCCACTGGAAACTGAAAACCTCTCATCCAGAAGCCTAAAAGTGCTTTCATTCTCAAATTAATTATTCATTTTCAGCTTTCCAATTAAAGGAAAAAAGCAGAGTTTTCCCTCTGTGATGGACATCAGGGAAAGGGATTTCCCCCCCCACCACCCCCAGCTTTAACTGCATCGCCTTTGTCCAGGTTCTCCTGGTGCTGGGAGCGCCCTGAAGCTGCGATTTGCTGTCCCTTGTCTCCCAGTGCCACCAAGGGGACAGCGAGAACCACCGGGTCCCCAGCAGCACCTCCGGCCTGGCCTTTCGAGAAGGGAAATACCCACAGAG
The DNA here is from genome assembly GCA_013398015.1 of Oreocharis arfaki. NCBI lineage: Eukaryota > Metazoa > Chordata > Aves > Passeriformes > Paramythiidae > Oreocharis > Oreocharis arfaki. Next base: position 96,817 of record VZRR01003254.1, read on the forward strand.
CCGGTGACTCTCCCATTTTCTTCCAGCAAGCATCCTGCCTGCCCAGAGCCACGCCAGTAATTCCTAGGCAAAAATTTATGCTAGAGCATGGGTTTTAAGCTGGGATGCTCCTGAGAGGGACACCATTCCATGAAATAGTGGGATTTGAGCTGAAGTTATCCTGCCCTCATTCAGCTCCATCCGAAGCTCCGCAGCAGAGCAGTGCAGCAAGTGTCCTCTCCGTGATCCATGGATTGGGAATTTGCTTCCCTCCCAATCCCTTTCCCAGGGTACCTATAAACTGTTCCAGAGCACCAAAAACCCCCAAGAAAATGCCCTGCAATCATTGCAATCCATTTTCACACCCTGGGCTCTGCTTTGTGTGGCTCGGTGTCTCCTCCCCACCTCCAGAGCAGCAGCAACTCCCCTGGCGTCCCAAGAAATGGATTTCCTGCTCCTGTCCTCTGGAATTCTGGAATCCTGCCACAAGCAGCGATCGCTGCAAATGGTTCCCTTTGTTCGGGCATCTCTCGCTCGGAGCAGAGCGGGCTGGAGCCGCTGCAGCACTTCAAAAGGAGACTTCACGCATGGCTAAAGGTCCTTTAAAATGGGATTAAAAATTCACATTTTTGTCCCGCATTTTTTTGACGTTTCTAATCAAACCTGTCCTGAGACAGAGAGGAGGACGGGCTGCACTCACTGTTTTTCGGTGATAAGGCACGGGGAGGTTTTGGTGGGTATTTCTAATCAGCAATTTTCTTTTTTTTCTTTTTTTTTTTTTTTTTTTAATTTCTAAAAATAACCCCCTTCTCTGGAGCACTTATCTGAAGTCAAAAAGGTCCCATTGAAAACTTAATAGTTTTCCATTAAAAAAACCAACTCAAAAATAGATATTTATGCATCATTTTCTCCACAACATTTCACTTGCTGCGTTTTCACCAGACTGGCTGCACCAAACATTTTCTGTTTCCGCCAAGTCCTAACCAAAACCCGGCCAGGTTTAACGCCCCAAAATCCCATTTTAGGTCTGGCCACGATGCCCAAAAGTGTCGAAGGGAAGCCTTGGATTGCTCTGCCCACTAAAATCGTCATTCCAGCGTGGCATCCCAAGGGATTTGGCGCTCAGCAGCAGGTGAGTGGCCTTTGATCCCGCGGGGCAGCAGGGCCGGTGGGTGAGGCTCCAGGGAGACAGACTCCGCTTCCATCCCTCCTTCCCTAATTCCCTTCTGAAGTGCTGGAGCCACTGTCAGCTCTCATTAAAAGAAGGGAATGCCCTTGTTTTAATTCCCAACCAGAGCCAGCTGGATAATGATATTAACCCCGGCAGGGGGTGGCAGGAGAAGGCACCTCCTCGCTTCAAATGTTTGGACAAAAAATTTGCTCTCATTAGGGCACAGGCCCAGGAGATGTCGCCTTTGTGGGGCGGGGGACGGGGCTTTGTCGGGTTTGAATGTCCCCTCCCAGAGTGCCCCGGCTGTAATTGGGGCTGGGCGATGCTGGGGGAAGAGAGGGAGACACAAAAAGGGCAAGGAAAGCTTCAGATCTCCTCTGCAATTCCATATTCTGCTGCAAAATGTGCTCCTGGAATGTGATCCCCAAAATCAGGAGCAACATGGTGACCACGAGGCCATGGATGGCCTAGGGAAAGGTCAGATCCTGCCTGGTGCAGGGATGGTCCCACTGTTCTGGGAGAAGGGCTCAGGGAAGCCTGGCTGTGAGGGCAGAGAGAGGAATTCAGCTTCAAATATCAGAGCTGGAAAGGAGATCCATGGGAGGGACCCAGAGGTGTCCAGAGGTGGGTTCTTCCTACCAAGGAATGGGGAGGCAAAAGCAGCCCCTAACTGCCCCCAGCGTTCCTGTCTCTCCTTGGGCACAGAAACATTATTCCCAGCATTTTCAGGAGCCTTCCCATATTTGCAGGTGACAGAGATGCTGCAAACCAGGGAGGAGCAGGACTGGGGAATTCCCAGTGCTGGGGACAGCGGGAGGTGAGGGAAAAGCTCATTTTCCCACAGCAGGACACATCCCCTGGGAAAAGGAGGTTCACTTGCAATTCACCTGCTCCCAAGGATCACAGCACCTCCCTGGAGTCCCTCCAGACCAGGATTGTCCAGAGCTGGAAGCAGGGATGTGATGGGAAACTCTCCTGAATCCATGGCACAGCCCCGGCTCTGCAGGTGCTGCACAGGATGGGATAAGGAGGAATTGTTACCGCTGGCTCCGAGAAGCTGCGGCTGCCTCAAGGCCAGGCTGGACAGGGCTTGGAGCACCCCGGGATGGTGAAACCCAGCAGGGCATCGGAACAAGATGAGTTTTGAGGTCCCTTCCCACCCACATTCCATTCTGGAATTTTGAGATTGGCTTAATCCCCACTCCCCGATACCGGTGACATTTCCCACAGACACCTCTGCTAAAGGCAGCGTCCCAAATCTTCCTCCCAGCTCACCATGCTTGAAAAAGGGAAGAGCTGGTGGGAAAGGAGGGAAGAACTGGCAGAACACTGCCTGAACCAAGCAGGAAACACTGGAAACCCCAACCAAGAGGGAAAAACTGTCAGCACAGCCCTTCCCTGCAGCGGGAAGCACGCTGTCAGAGGGATCTCGAGCTGGATCCAGGACGGGGGGAAATTAAAGGCAAGTGTTCAATTAATTGCTCATTTGTGGCCCAGGACCCCGGTTATTGCTTCCCTCTCTCCCCACTCGCCCACTGTCAGGACCTTTGGAAACAGGCTGGGAATGAGGGCTGGCCCTGCCTGCGGCTGCCACGGCACATCAGGGCTTGCTCTGGAGGGTCGCTTTTCCACGATTCTGTTGTAATTCCAGCTGGGTGAAACCTCCGAGCTGCCCTGGTTATTCACATTCCTGGGAGCTGTGGGGTCAGATCCCGCTGAGAACAGCACTGGGATAGCGAAGGTTTGGGAATGGACAGATTCGTCAGCGGAACGGGAGCACAGCTCCAGCTGCAACTCCAGCAGTGGGAATGGGAAATCCAGCTTGGAAAAGACAAAAAAAGCAGAAATATTTGAATTCAGCTGACCTTGTGGAGACTTCTTCCTGCTGGCTCCTGCGAGGACAGGAACAGACGCTGGAATCCCAAAGGTGGGACCTTATCCTGCTCCTGGTGCCTCAATCCCAGCTCACTCCAAAACTCCACCAAGGTTTGGGGTCAAAGTGCACCAAGGGCAAAGCTGCTGTGATTAACTGAGATTTGGAAATTGTATTTATTATCAATTTCCAGCTAAAGCTGGCTCGTTAGAGACCTCACACATCAATATCTTGCTCATTAAAACTCGTTTCCATGAAAAAAAACCTCTTATGGATGCCATTCCATAAGCTTATGTATTTGTTTTCAATAGGAATTTGGGGGGAAAAAAGAGAAATTAATCGTGTTCCCAATGTTCCCTTTCAGCCTGAACTAGTTTTTAACACTTTAATATTAAAAAATCCCAGTTTATTCAGTCACTCTTGAGCCTTCCCAAGGACTACAGAGATTCCCTCGGGGAAAACCAGGCACTTTAAAAATAAAACAGAAACAGGTTTTAGCTCTCAACTCTGGTTGCAGATCTCTTGAGGGTGACTCGATGGGACAAAGCCTGGCTGTGACGGGACGAACGCCACTTGTCACGTTGTCTTCAGGAAGCTTCTCCTGACACCAGCATCAAGGAGAGCCTGAGGAAACGGGACACAACCTTCATTCGACCCTGAGCACCCTCCCCTGGCTCGGCCACAAATAAAGGGAAAACTGGGGAACGTTCCGGTAATTCTTGGTGGGGGCAGCTCCTTGCCAGGGAGGTTAGACTGGGAAATGGCGAAATTCAACTGGGAAGTGGCGAAATTCAACTGGGAAGTGGCAAAATTCAACTGGGAAATGGCGAAATTCAACTGGGAAATGGTGAAATTCAACTGGGAAGTGGCGAAATTCAACTGGGAAGTGGTGAAATTCAACTGGGAAATGGTGAAATTCAACGGGGAAATGGCAAAATTCAACTGGGAAATGGCAAAATTCAACTGGGAAGTGGCAAAATTGAACTGGGAAACAGCAACATTCAACTGGGAAATGGCAAAATTAAAATGGGAAATGGCAACTGCGAAGTGACAAAATTCAACAGGGAAATGGTAAAATTAAAATGGGAAATGGCAACTGGGAGATGACAAAATTCAACAGGGAAATGGTAAAATTAAATCAGGAAATGGCAAAATTCATCTGGGAAATGGTAAAATTAAATCGAGAAATGGCAAAATCCAACTGAGAATGGCAAAATTCAAGTGGGAAATGGCAAAATCCAGCTAGGAACGGCAATAAGTCACAGTAAGAAGCCCAGCTGCAGTGTGTAGGAATGCCAGTTTATTTGGGATCCAGCACAGGAAAGCCCCAGAAAAGTGGATTTAACAGCGAGGTTGATTCCCCAGCCCTTCCCACAATCCCTGATCCAGAACAGGCCTCGTGTGGGCTCGGAGGAACATCCACGGGGTGGGAAGCACTGAGTCAGCCACTGAATCTTGGCTTCCCCTCCAGCTCTCCCTCCAAGTTCTCTCCCTAAAACTTGGCTTCCCGGGCAGTAAAATGAGGATAATGACCAATTTTGCCTTTCCTTCTGGAGGGATGAGATAATTTGATTTGAGGAAATGACCAAGAAAAAGCACATTTTGGAGATCCAAGTGGAACTAGAGAGCCATGGATCCAAAAGAATTCATCAAAGAGTTCCTGGAGGTGAAGTTCTTGGTCCTTCCAAACCCACATTTGGCTCAAAATCAGAATATTTTGCAAGAACTTGTCCATTTCTATGAAATTTTTGAAGAGGGATGAAGCTTTTCCTCAACTTTCCAGAGCTGGAATATTTCATTTCACTTTGGGCATTATTTCACTGGACCATCTTGTTTAAAGCACATTCAAAAAACAATCCCATGACATTATTATATATTAAATGTCAGAATGCATTTTGATGCTGGTAAATTTCAACTACGTACACAAAAGTCCAAACAAAACATCTTCTCCTATTAAAATGACAGATTTTTATTGAAACAAATGAATTTAAAAAAAAAAAATTCCCAGAGTCAGGAAGCATTTGAGACTTCCTCCACACTTAACTGCTTTTGTCCAGTTTTCCTGCATGAAAAACTCTGGTTTCTGATTGCTTTGCAGAAGGGGAAATTTCATTTTGTTGTTTTCAAACTGAAGAATTGCAGTTCTCAGTGAGCTCTCAAGGCCCTGAAATTCCTCCTCCTGGATTTTTCCCACAGAAAGAGAAGAGGAGGAAAAGCCCCTCATTTCCAGCAGCGTTTCTGAGTTCTCTCTCAAACAGAAACTTGAGGCAGTTGATAGAAAAGACTCCGCTCCTGGCCAGCCAAGAAAATCGAAGTGGTGACAAATATTTTTTCCTGAAAAGCCCAGAATTTGCAAACAGACCTTGGATCCTGTGGAAGATCAAAGCTTTTTACCTTTCTGGGCTGGAGTTTGGCACCTCTGGGTCCTCCAACCATCACTGCTTGGCAAATCCTGCTGATGTGGGAAGGGGAAAACAAAAAGTTTTCTTTGTTGGGCGTTTGTCTTAAGCTTGGAGAAAACAAAAAGAAGGAAAAGAGGAAAGAAAGAAACTTGTGCTGTAATTCCCCAGCAGCTGCTGCTGTTCCTGTGGGAAGAAGAACAGGGAGCAGGAGACATTCCTGGACTCAGCAGAGAAAGCTGGAGTTCTCTGCACAGCCACAGAAATGATTGTTGATATCACACGTGGTGGTGAAAGTTCTCCCACAAAGCTCTGGATCAATCTGTACCTGATGCAAATGAGGCTGGGAAAAGAGCTAAAACCCCACGGAACAGCTGGTGCCTTCTGCTGGCCAGAGTGGCTTCCTCAGGGATGGGATTTCATGGGAAAGAGAGACAACTCGTGCTCCTGAACACCCCCAAATGCACCCAATTTCCATGGAATCACGGAAGTATCACCTCAGAAGGATCCTTGGGAGCTTTCAAGTCCCACCTCGTGCTCAAGGTCCACACTGGGTTCGGAGTGGGTCACTCCTGGCTGTGTCCAAAAGGCAAGAGAGCCACACCCCTGTGCTTCCAGGCAACTCCCTGAGCTGTTCTTCCCAGCTTTCTCTGGAAAGAAAATTCCTGCTCCCTGGAAAAGGAGTGGGTGCAGTGAGTGGAGGCCAGGAGATGGAGAGCCGAGGAGAAGCCGGGTGCCAGCGGAAGGGACTCCCCACTGTGAGACTGCAGCCCAGCTCCTGGAGCCCGGGTCATGAGGGAGAGATCATTACCCCAAACAACTCACGAGATGCTCCACCTTAAACGCAGGGAATAAGGAGGGATCATGGAATATCCTGAGCTGGAAGGGACCCCCTGGGGCCATCAAAGCCCAGCTCAGTCAAAGCTCAGCTCTTACTGGATGGGTTTAGAGTAGAGACCTCTCCAGTATTTCCCAGGCCTTGGAAGTCCCCCAGGTGAGCTGGGTGTGAGTGGAGGGCAGGTGAATTCCCTCAAGGAAAAGCTGCTTTTCCCAGGATCCTGGAGGCAGAAACAGCAGCATCCAGGGCCTGGCTGTCAGCAACACCCATGGGGTGGGACAGTGGGTGCTCACACTGGATCTAGGTGGATCCCCACGGTTTGGGCGGGAGGATGGATTCCCTGACAGCCCTGCCCCGCCTGTGCCTCGAGTTCTCGGCTGTTTTCATTATTTTTTCATTTGTGATTTGATTGCAGCGCGGTAACAGGACACCCCGGGGCAGGCTGTTTGCAGGGGATTATTGCCTGCAGCTCGTTGCTTTATGACACATGCCATAACCACCCAGAAATGTGCAGCCTGCCACAGCTCATTACTTGGGCCTGGCTTACACAGCCACGTCTGAGGCGTGATGGAGAGACCACAGCCGTAAAATTATACAGACATTGGGTGGCAAAAGTTACTTTGTCCTGAGAATGGCTTGCAGCTGGGCCAGCTCTGCTTGGAGCCATCCTCAGCTTCAGAGCTCTCACGAGCTGGCTTTGCTCCCCCTCTGCCCGCTCTGCCCGAGCTGGTTCCACGGTTTCACGCCCCTCTGCTTCCCCTCTTAGCTGGGCAAGGCTCTCCCGCCTGCAGCCACCAGCGCCGAACGCCTCCCAGGCAAGCTGAGCCTCACAAAGCTCCCCCGAGGCCTTGAAAAGCAAGTCCCGAGTCAGGCTCCTTCTCCCTTTTACTGCCCGTAAATCAGCAGTCACGGGATTCCCGGGAGAGCAGCGAGGTGGAGGAGGGAGAAGGGGAGAGCGCGGAACGCGGGGTGTGAGCTGCTCTCCTCCAGGGAGTGGTGTCACGCTGGATTTGTTCTACAGCTTCAGGCAGCCTGGGCAGCTGGCACAGGGAGCCAAATGGCTGAAGGCAGGGGGCAGAGGGCCACCCTGGGGCACAGGGACACCCTGGGGCACAGGGACACCCTGGGGCACAGGGCCACCCTGGGGCACAGAGACACCCTGGGGCACAGAGACACCCTGGGGTGCGGGGGCACAGGGACACCCTGGGGCACAGGGCCACCCTGGGGCACAGAGACACCCTGGGGTGCGGGGGCACAGGGACACCCTGGGGCACAGGGACACCCTGGGGCACAGGGACACCCTGGGGTCTGGGGGCACAGGGAATTTGGGCAGGAGCTAAGGGCCAGGAGAGCAGCAGGGAGCTGGTGACCCACGGGGAAGGTTCTTGGCCCTCAAGGCTGGGGAGATGGGCAGGCCCCAGGTCCCGAGCAGCCCCACAAAGCTCCCTCAGCACTCCAGGGTGTTTAACCAGAGCTGTTCCCCCGAGGCCTGTGGTTCCAAGCCCTTCCCTGGAGCTCACAGGGACTCACAGGAGGCCTTTCATGGGGATCTCGTCGTTCCCAGTGCTGGGCTGGCTCTGGCTGCCAGAGCTGTGCCACCCCCAGGAGGAACAGGCTGGGATCCCTTCCCCCCATGGAGCACAGGGCTGAGGTTCCAGCGGGAGGAGGTCGGCACCAAGCAGGGGATGAGGCCCATGAAGGCACTTTTGTACAGCTCCAGCACACAAAGGCTCTGCAGGCAGAGGCTCCTGAGCCACCACCTTGGAGAACCATCAGGATCGAGCTGAGGACTATGGAGAGGCAGCAGGCCAGGGGGGACCTGCATTGTGAGGGGCCCAGAGGGGTCTTGGCTGGACTTCAGGGTCACGGAAGCATGGAATGGTTTGGGTTGGAAGGGACCTTAAGGATCTTCTCGTTCCAGCCACAGGCAGGGATGTCACCCAGTGTCCCAGGCTGCTCCCAGCCCCGTCCAGCCTGGCCTCGGACACTGCCAGGGCCTGCCCACCCTCTCAGGGAGGAATTTCTTCCTGACATCTGACCCAAATCTCCCCTCTTTCAGTTTAAAGCCCTTCCCCCTTGTCCTATCACCACCTGCCCGTGGAAAAAGTAATTTTCCCACTTTTCTATAATCCTGCTTTAGGCCCTAGAAGAGGCTCTGAGGTCTCCCTGGAGCCTTCTCTTCTCCAGATGAGCAATCCCCGCTCTCCCAGCCTGGCTCCAGAGCCTCCTGGGGTCTTTGTGGCCTCCTCTGGATGTGCTCCACCAGATCCACACCTTTCCTGCGCTGAGGGCTCCACACCTGGGTGCTGTACCCCAGGTGGGGTTTCACAAGGCCAGGGTAGAGGGGGCTCCCTCAATCATCTCCCTCAGGGTGGTTCTTAAGGATCTTTTCCAGCCCAAACAATTCTCGGGATGCTGGTGGATCTCAGGACAGCCTTAGCAAGCAGGAGAATCCCCTCGCACGGATCTGGCTGTCCGAGGAGTTCCAAGATTCTGTGGAAAACCCTCCTCAGCCTTTCCTGTACCCTGCAAGTGCCTTTCTGTGCCCGGGACCGATTGCAGGGAGGCTCTGAGGGCTGGACCACCAGGACAGGGAGGGAGCTGAGATCCAGGGATTGCCTGGCAGGCCCTGGCTCTCAATGGCAGCTCTGTGCCGCCCTGGCCAGCAACAGCACCGCCCTGGCCAGCAACAGCAGCGCCCTGGCCAGCAACAGCAGCGCCCTGGCCAGCAACAGCAGCGCCCTGGCCCGCAACAGCACCGCCCTCCCGGCCCCACAGCGGGCCCGGCCCCGTCCACCCTGGCCACGGCCCCGCTCAGCCAGGCCACGGCCCCACAGCGGGCCCGGCCCCATCCACCCTGGCCACGGCCCCACAGCGGGCCCGGCCCCGCTCAGCCAGGCCAGGCTCAGCCAGGCCAGGAGGGGATGGATTTTGCTCTAGGGCTGGGGAGAGCCTGCCCCGAACCCCCAAGAGAAGCCACGGCCCAGCCCTTTGCACGGAACGAACCCACAGCAGGGCCGCTCATCCCCAGGGAAGCTGGTCTCGCCTGAGCCTGGGGCAGCGGCACAGGGACAGGGCCCCCCTTTCCCGGGGAGAGGCATTTCCATGTTCTCGCGGCTCACTCTCCTCCTGCTCCTCCTGCCCAGCAGCCGCCGGTTTGTCCTCCAGCTCTACAACTCGGGCACGTGCANACAGCTCACTCTCCTCCTGCCAAGCAGCCGCTGGTTTGTCCTCCAGCTCTACAACTCGGGCACGTGCACCATGCCCAGATCACAGGGTTTTTGGGGGTGTTTAATCCTTCTTGCTGTTCCCCATGAGCTGGAGTTAAAGACATTCAGGTTAAAACGGGGTGGCTGAGGTGTTTTTGTTCCAGACCCCCTCAGAAACCAAAGGTGTTTTCTCGGAGGAGTGGGATCAGCCTCCCACAGGTGACAAAGGCAATTTAGGAGCGCATAAACTGCACTTGTGACAGTGAGCTGCTCCTCTTGGGTGTACGGAGACAAATCCCCTCTGCCCACATCCCTTCTGCCGTACCTGCTCCCGCTCAAGATTCCCTTTATTCCCGAGAGCGGCTTAACGCCAATCCCGGCCATCCCAGGAGCTCCTCGAGGCTTTTTCCTCCCTGCCAAGTTTCCTCCAGCTCTCGGAGGGCAAACACAGCCACACAGCCCCTTTTGTGCTCCGGGGCTTGGCTCGTGCTCCCCCCAGGCCGGCGGGCAGGAGAGGTGCCCTGAGCCACGCTCGGAGGGCTGGCACAGCATCACAGCGGGCTTTGAGCAGCAGCTGCTGCTGGGTGCCCATGGAAAGGGCTCCTCACCCAGCCCAGCACGGCAGAGGAGGAGGGATTGCAGGGCAGGGCCTTGGCAGCACGGGGGGACTGGGTTCGGGGGGAGGGGGGGTGGTGCTGCTCTGGGAACGAGAGATCAGCCTCGGCGGGGGCACCCGGGTGATCCCCATTTCAGTTT
>VZRR01003255.1:0-25340 GCA_013398015.1 Oreocharis arfaki
TACTGCAACCCAGGACACACGGATGGCTCCGGCCTACTCAGGGAGGCTGAGATGTGCCACACGCTCCTGGAGACAGCCAAGGCTTCCTTAAGCACCTTTACCTGCTCCAGCACGATTTTAATAGGAGTTTCCCACTAGCTGGTACAAACCCTCGGTGAAAAGATGCATTGTCAATGATCTCAGCAGTGCAAGGCCAGCCTGGGAGCCAGGGATGGTGTTGCACAACCTGGATAAACATTTCTTCCCGAGGCTTCACGGAGCCTGACTGCCACGGGCAAAGGCTTTGCAGAGCTGCTCCACTCCATACCTTGCAAAAAAGACCCTGGAAGAGAGATTATGTTTTCACATTGTTTCCCAAATTACTTTAAATGTCAGCTTAAAAGGCTTTTAAGGTTTTTATTTCAAACGGAAGTATTAACTGGAACTGCCAGGGGCAGTTAGCTTGAGCAAAGCAATACCGTGCATCTTAAACAGGGTAGAAATTTTTATGACCCAAATTCTTCATTTATTATACACAGATGGTGGGAGAAGGCTGCTGTCCCCAGTGCCCAGCAGTGAAACAGGCCTGACCAAGCTCTCCTACAGACAGATGGTGCCTGCCCAGAGCTCCCTGAACGTCAAATGATGCTTTTCTTCTCCTTCCTTCTATGCAGGGTGACATAAGGACTGAGCCTGATTTGTAGGGCTGGTGAAACCCGTCACATTCCTGCCTTATTTTAGGCTGAAGGTGTAGCAGGGTGGGGCACAGCACTTCCCATTGCCAAGCATGAGCGTGGGCTCTGGCTGACACATCTCTGCAGGGTGACCACACTCACCAGTGGTGGTCACATCGTGCCATGGGGTTCTACAGGTGCTCAGGGGCACTCACCTGCCCCTACCCTCACATTGGCTCTATCTGAGAGGTCTGTGCAAGACCCCAGTTAAACCTGGGGTGAAAACACAGCTCCAGGGTGGCAGCTGGAGCCCTCAGCCTCAGCAGAGAAGGTGTTAATAGGAGATGAAAGAGATGGCCATGGAGAGAAAGGTAAGGAGCACCTCTGTTCCTTTATTTTGACATCCTGAGAAGGAATCTTTGCCAAAACGGGTTGATCAATTAATCATTGAGCCAATGGATCAATCAAAGGTAGCTCCTGGGAGGGAGAAAGAGTGTGTTCATCAGGCTTATTCTTCTGTTCTCTCTGACACCACCTCATCAAAAGGAGTGTTCAATACCTTGTTAGAGCTTTGTTCCACTCACAGCTGCTACAGTGAAAACAGGTGAAGAAACTCCTCTTCTGTCTCATGCAGCAAGTGCAGCAAAAAATCACCCAAATCAAGTGCAAAAGTCATGGCTTACCTGCGGACAGGTGAGCAACTTCTATCTACGGACTCAACAGTGTGATGGTACCTCTTCCAGCCCAGGGGAAGGGGAAAAACCTCACAGCTGAGCTCTCTCCAGACATGAGTTCAAAAAGCCTCAAAAACTGCAGTGTGGCACAGGAGGAAAAGAGGAAACATCAAGCTTGGACGATGCAGGAATATAAATTATGCCAGGGGAAAATGGAAATGGCCCATGATACCTCCTGTGGGAGAAGTAGGAGTCCCAGCCATGATTGACTAATTAAGTGGGAAGAAAATTTGTGCTTGAGCACAGATCTACTGATGTTTTTATGACAGAGGCAGTGGGCAAGGCCCATCTGAGGAGCATCTTGGTGTTGTGGTCACCAGCTCTGCCTGGGACCAGTTGCTCGGCTTCAGGGAAAGGCAAGAAAACAAATCCAGGAGTGAGATTGCACAAGGAGCAGGAAAGGAGCTGTGGTGAGGAAATAATGCTCATCCCCTGCAAGAGCCAGGAAGTTCCAAAGCCTGTGATTAATTTAATGTGCTGTAAATGCTCTATGACAAACATGGGCATCAGCTGTTCTTCTAATCCCACTTGGAAATTCCAGACAGTCAGACACCCAGCACATCATACCACAAGCTTTCATTTCCAAGCTCGGGATTGTGCCTACCAGCGTGACACAAGAAGCTCTGGGCTCTTCGTGGCCTGAGTTTGGTGAGGTGTCCTGACTCCCATGTCTCTCAGGATCTAATTTCTCTCAATTTTCAGCCTAAACTTGTCTGTGACCAACATATCAGCTATTTTCATGCCAGTGGTCCCTGGTCAGCCCATGAAGAAGGAGTGTATCCTTCTGTCCCATCTTCTGCACTTCCAAACCACTGCTATCCAATCCAGGGAATGGTTCTGGCTTGCACTTGACCTTGCATTTGTGTGGCCAAGTGTCTGCCACTCCACCAGATTGCTTTGGCTGCCTCTTTGGTATTGCTCAGGTTTGACAGCATCACCCAAAGTTGTGTTACTTTTATTTCTCACTCCTTCAACAGGTTCTTCAGGCGTCAGATCAGTCTCCAAAAAGAAGGAATACTTTTCTTTGGCTTGTTGCTCTGTTGAAGTTACAAGGTGTTTCTAGTGTAATCCCCACTCCTTTGTTGTTCAAACCTAATGTTGAATCGCTTGGGGCCAGATTTGGAACATGAGTTCCCCTTGCCAAAGAAGTCAGTTATCTTAATGAATATCTATTGTTATATATTGAGTTAGAGCAACACAATCTGTCCTTAACAAAACCACGTGGGATTTTCTCCCTCTCCCATGCCCCCACTCCCCCCTTGCATCAAACTCTGCTCTTCAGACCCTCCATAAAAATGAGGTCAGACAATGGGCAAGTGGTGGCCATGAGCATCCTGCCCTCCTTACCTCTCTTGTGTGATTTTAGGCATTCTCTTTTCCTTCTCCAGTCCCTGAACAGTGGCTTCCAGCTGATAGATTCATTACCTTTCCTTGCTACTGAAGCTGCAGTCTCCTGTGCTGTTGCTTTTAGTACCTTCAGTGTTACCCATTCACCCAAACACCAGTTATTCCTGGGTTCAGCACGGGGCTAAGCAGGCAAAACTCCCCAGCCTGCATTGTACAGGTCACAGCAGATGATCTAATGATCCCCTTGGCCTCAGGGACTCCAAATGCTAAAAGCATTACATGGCACATCCTTTAAAAAGCTGGATATTTTTGGCACTGTCCCCTTTCTCGCTGTGATCTTATCAGCCCTCACAAGCTGGACGCTGTTGAAATTTATTGGTTACTGAACATGAGCGGAGGGCATCAAGAAATGCTCTGGGGAGTGTTGCAGATGATTCATATGTGGGAAACCTTCCCCCCCTAAGCTGGATTTCTGTGCAGGATGTGGGAAAGGAGCAGCTCCACGCAAAGGAGCCGTGCTCCAAATAAACAAAAGGAGGCATTTCCCCCATGGTGGGGAAGGCACCAGTGAAAAATCTTTGCTAATGGGAGCTCTGGGTGTGAAGAGTTTACCTGGGATCCCAGAGTGACTGGACAGTTACTTGGAGGAGCCCTCCAGTGGGATCATTAGGAAAATGGGTGGCATCAGGCTAAGGAAATTCTCCAAGGTGGAGGTAGTGGTATTTTTGGGAGAAACACCATATGCACGTCTGCCTTTGTGTCATCTTGCTGTTGGAGACAGAACCTGGACTGAACGGACCAGGTTCAGGACATGTTATGCCTAAAATGATGCCTTGAAGCTAGAAAAAGGAACCCAGCACCATCCCAACCACATTCCCACTGAAGGTCCTACATGCTTGTGCAGAAGGTGAGGGTCTGTCCATCCACCAACACGTAACTGTGAAGGATTTTTTCTGAAACTGTTGGATTTCCCTATCCCACTGTTTGGTATAACTTCATTGTTAACACCAGCACAAGCCAGAAAATAGAAATTTTTTTTCCCATGGAGAAAGTGAATAAAAATTTTTATAGGTATATTTTTATTTTGCCAAATTTGAATTAGAGAAGTGGGGGGCAAAAAAAAATCATTTTTATCAAAAAATTATCAGAGTGCTGGAGCTGCTCTGCTCTGGAGCCAGGCTGGGAGAGCTGGGGGTGTTCACCTGGAGAAGAGAAGGCTCCAGGGAGAGCTCAGAGCCCCTCCCAGGGCCTAAAGGGGCTCCAGGAGAGCTGGAGAGGGACCTGGAGTGACAGGACGAGGGAGAATGGATTCACTCTACCACAGGGCCAGGTTAGATGGGATATTGGGAAGGAATTCCTGGCTGGGAGGGTGGAGAGGCCCTGGCACAGGGTGCCCAAAGAAGCTGTGGCTGCCCCTGGATCCCTGGAAATGTCTCAGGCCAGGCTGGACAGGGCTTGGAGCAGCCTGGGACAGTGGAAGGTGTCCCTGCCCATGGCAGGGGTTGGAACTGGATGGCCTCTAAAGATCCCTTCCAACCCAAACCATTCCATGATTCTACAATTCTACGATGAGAGGTCTTTTCCAGCGTTTGATGTTCGGGCAAGCATATTTCCATTTAAACAAATTTTGAAAATAACTTTTCATTTAGGGAAATAAAAAACAAAAAAAAAAAAAAGGTTTTGTGTTTTTTTTCACCAGCTCTACTGATCTAATTCCAGGATGGATAATTGTATTCTGACTGATTATTGTAGGACTGGAGCTCCAGTCGGGTAGAACATTCTTTTTATTGGAAAGCATTATGTGATGCTGGTTTCCATTAAGGAGGCAACCCCAAGTCTCCACTTTGCTTGCCCTGCTCCTGCAAGAGAAACATTTTCTATAATCTACTGAAAAACATGCAGGAGAATGGTTTTTAAAACAGATAAATACTCTGAAAAAATAACGTTTCCTGTGCTGCTTGCGTAGTTATTTTACCTTGCAGAGAGATTTTCCTAAGACCATATTTTGAAATCCTCACCACTTCTGAGCTGGGCAAAAATCTTACAAGTTTACTTAGATCAAAAGTGACTTCTTTTTCATTCTTTATTTACATAAATTTCCATTAATGGCAAAACAAAGGTTTAATTTAAAAAATACTGTAAATCAATAGCTATATAAACATAAAAGCACAGGGTCTTAGTTAAGGATTTGTTCTTGAATTGCTTTTTAAAGTCAGTGTGGCAAAAAAAAACCAAACCAGTATACTATGAAAAGGCTTGCAGGATTCATTTTGCAGGATTCATTTTGCAGGATTCATTTTCCATATTTCAAAAGGAAAAAAGAGAGGAAATAAGTAAAACAGAAATTTTTTTTCTGATTAAAACAAAATACAAGTTTAAAAGTCTGCTTTGTTCCTTACAGAACTTTGTTCCTTACTTACTTTAATTTGTGTATTTCAAAGAACTGTGTTTCTGTCAAAATATCTTCCTCATCAGAAAAATGAAACCGAATTATTTCTGTCCAGAAGCAGAGCACAGGTCTGAGTGCTCTGTGGCACAGATTGATCTTAATGAGCAAATGATGGCTGTGAAGGACCACGTCAGGCACCAGAGTGAGTAACCATTTGCAAAACTGCCTGTTAAATTTTTATTAACCCTTTACAGACTTCAGCTAGGACGTGTGACCAACATGGCTTGGCTTTTCCTTCCATAAACCTCGGTGCACTTTATGGGTTGTGATCGGTGCCCTGGGGGAAGCTCAGTGCTTCAGCTCCTTCTACGGGGAAGTGAAAACCCTGCAGGGGAAAGCAAAACTCAGTGGGAAATGGGGTTACCTTCGTGGCAGGTATTCAAAGACCAGAGAGCTTGAAATCACTCAGGTATCACTCAGACATCACCTCTAGATGGAGGTTTTGATGCTTTCTATTAAGCGTTTTTTGCTCTGCCAACGAACAGGAGCATCATCCCACTGCAGTGAATCCCTTAGGGCTCAGTGCCGAAACAAATCACAGGAACAGAGACATAAACCAGGGAATGGTTTGGGTTGGATGGGAAAACAGAGATAATCTTGTTCCACTCCCTGCCATGGGCAGAGACACCTTCCACTGTCCCAGGCTGCTCCAAGCCCCGTCCAGCCTGGCCTTGGACACTGCCAGGGATCCAGGGGCAGCCACAGCTTCTCTGGGCACCCTGTGCCAGGGCCTCCCCACCCTCCCAGTCAGGAATTCCTTCCCAATATCCCATCTATCCCTGCCCTCTGGCAGTGGGAAGCCATTCCCTGTGTCCTATCCCTCCATCCCTTGTCCCCAGTCCCTCTCCAGCTCTCCTGGAGCCCCTTTAGGCCCTGGAAGGGGCTCTGAGCTCTCCCTGGATCCTTCTCTTCTCCAGGTGAACACCCCCAGCTCTCCCAGCCTGGCTCCAGAGCAGAGGGGCTCCAGCCCTTGGAGCATCTCCGTGGCCCTTGATTGAATGCATGGTTGCTTATCATTAGACAGCTGGGGAATTGGAGTTATTGGCCACCCAGCACTTGAATGATACCTACAGCACTCAGAAGGTACAAATTCAAATGGTTCCTCTCCTCCTCTGACCCCCTGATTATCTCTGCTGGGGTTTTCCCCACAGATACATTCCCACAGTGCCCTTTTGGGTGTCTGACTGTCTGGATTAGCAAGAGCCATGCTTGGCCAGAGCTGCCTCCCCAGCCAGCAGACCCCAAGGACAGATGGTTTGTATAATGCTCAAAACTAACGCAGCGTTTGCCGAGGGGTTGTTTTTCATCGTGATGTTTGAAGGACTCCAGAGGTGCCCCATGGCAGAGGTACAGGGAGCAGATGGGTCTAACAGCCTCCCCCATGCTCCCTAGATCCTTCCAGGTCTACTTCAAAAAGCAGGTTTATTTTCCTCTGCAAGTACCGCTTTTCCATATGCCAAACCCCAGCACCTGGAAAAGAGGCCAATTAACACAAAAGTATAGAAGACCACATGTCTTCCAGGAGAGCCCCTGTGACAGGGGCTGTTTGCTCACCTTCCCACAGATCTCTGAGGTCTTTTACATGGGGTCTCAGCCTGGCTCCCACCTGGCAAGCACTCGGCATCATTCCCCAAAGAGCAGCGAGATTTCTTGGAAAGCTCCACGCTTTCCTGCTGCTCTCCCTCCTCCTGCCCTGCGGTTCCTCCCTCCACCCGCCCCGGCTGCTGCACCTCGAGCCATTCCCCTCCCTCCATGCCCAGCCAGGAGATGCCACAATCTACCACCCCTCACACTGGCAGCAGGAGCTTTCAGAGCAGTTTCCCTGCTCCAGCACATCTGCAAGTGCAGGAGCATCCTGCATCCCCCGTCAGAACCAGGGCCCCTTGGCACGAGGCACGGAGTGGAGGCATGTGAAGACATGGTTTCCTGCCTCGGAGAAATTCCCTCCCCAGAAACGAGAGCCTGCAGAGCAAAACACAGCTGCAAATGGCACTCAGAGCCTCGGGAGGCCAGGCTTTAAGAATAAGCAGGCACCTTGGGCTGGGAAGGTCCTAGTACATTCTTGCAGCTATGTAAACAACAGTAAACTGCTCCTTTTGGCCGGGCTGGAGGCTGATGGCATAACAGGAAATTCTGGTGGATGATTTTCTCTTTTGGAAACCACATGAAAGTTAACCAAACTTTCCCAAAACAGATGAAAGATTCTGACCAGGAGCAGTCGGAGGATGAAGCGGGAGTTTGAAGGGCAATTGTAATCCGGTCTAACCCCAGGCACGGCCGTGCCAGCAGGTTCCTGCCATGGAAAACAGGCTCCTGCTCCTCGGCTGCTCCGGGAAAACCCCTCTCCACCAGCTCATGGGCACGGTGGGTGATGCAGCCAAAAGTGAGGCACCAAGGAAAGGCTGCTCTGGGGGTTCCCAGGGTGAAGATGGCAGAGCAGGAGTGGCTGCCCTGCCGTGCCTCTATCCAAGCCTGGTGGTGTAGTTCCAAAGAAGCTGTGGACCTGAGGAGCAGAGAAGTGTTTGGGCTTCAGGGACAGCATGTGGCCTTTCTTTTACGAGCCAGAGGCTTTTTATGGGGACTCAAACCAGATCTCCAGACCAGCTGATGTGGCAAGGCAAGGTGGTTCAGTTGTTTGCTCCATTAATCCTCACCCTGCACAAAAGGCATCAGGATCTGCTCAGCCCTGAGCAGGCTGGCAGCTCCCAGGGTTCCTCTTGGCCTGGTTAGAGGATCAACGAGGGAAAAAATTGAAAAGGAAAAAGAAAAAAGGGTTTTTTGCAAAGCCAGTAGTGCCCAGCCAAGAGGCTTCCACACACAAGTGGCTTCTGAAACACGAACCAACCACAGAGGTCTCAGCTCCTCTCACAGAGCAAGTGTGTGGGCTCGGCTGGAAACCCTGCTCCAAGGAAGGCTCTGCCTGCTGAACTCCAGCCAGCAAGCCGAGCAGCCCAGCACTAGACCCTGGGAAGGAGGCACACCGGGTCTCCCAGGCCACTTCCCAGAGCCCCGTGGCTTCGTATGGGGTCAGGGTGGGCAGGGAAAGGGAAGGGCTGCCTCTGGGAAGGGAGCAGGCACCGCAGCTGCGAGCGAGGACGTCCTCTCCAGCTGCAGAGACCCTTGGACCCAGGAAGTTTCCATGGGTCAGGACTTTGCGGGCTGTTCCTCAGTGTTTATTTGGGTTGGCTCGGGAGCTTCCCGGTGCGTGTGTTTACTGGGGCGGACACACCCCTGCAGGGCTGGAGAGGTGCCCTGGATGTGTCTGTCCCAGGGGCAGCTCACCATTAGGAAGTGGGGGTCCCCATGATGCATTCACATTTAGTCGACATCGATTGAAGTCTTAAACGAACCCAGCCACAACCCTGGAAACTTTCTCTGGAGGAGCAGATCCCGTCTCCAAAGCGCAGCGTTCAGCAAGCTGGAGGGAACGGTCTAGGCTGGGTTGTAAGACATGAGCTAACTGCCAGCTTCTATTTCCATCTGGGAGGGCGACGGCGCCAAAATCAATAAATCATCATCATTGCCACCAAGAGTTTGGTTTTATTGGATGATAATATATTTCCTACTGGTGAGACCATGTACCAGCAGCTGGAAGAGGAACAAATGACTATTTACACTGCAGAGCAGGGAAGACAGAGGAAAGAAATAAGTAAACATATCACATATGTTATATGGAGATTACTGCGGGGTTAGTCTCCCTTATGACATCTACCTCGGAGGGGAGGGGCAGAGGAAGGTGACTCATAAATGTCCCAATACTAAGTGAATTATTCCATCACTTCACTGCCTTGTATCTCCCATGTACACGGATCCCTTCTTCTCCCCTCCTCTGCAAACACAGCTCATGGGCCGAGTGTGCAATTAGCAGATCCTTGGATGCTGCAGAGGCTTTGCTGAAGCACAGAGCTATTGAGACCCCCACGACAGGGGGACTAAGGGTGTTATGTTGTCCCTTTGAGAAGCTCTTGCCTTCAGGAGTCCCTCATCCCCACCCCACGGTGATGGGGTACCCATAGAGGTGCTGCAAACAGCACGGGCGGCTGCTGGGAGCGGTGCCATGGCAACGGCTTCGAAGCCACTGAGTCTGCAGGGAATACCTGCGCTCAGCCTTGTGCTCACCACGTGCTCCAAGCCTCCAGATTGTTCCTTCTCATCCGCCAGGCTGAGGTTTCTCTTGCTCATCTTTGCTCTGCAGGCTCCCTGCTGCCTTCTCCCCTCAGGCAAGATGTACTGGGGGGCAGTCACCAAAGCGTCTGTTACAGAAGCCAAGCTGGAATTGAATCTTTGTCTATACCAAAGTCTTCCTGGGGACAGGGAATTTTTGTTCGATAGAAACTGTCATTCCAATCAGCTCTTCTTTCTCCTCTTTTTTTTTTAAAATAGAAAGCCTAATATAAATATAATACAACGTGCAGCCAAGACACCTCGATGCTCAAAATGTATTATCCACCACTTTTGATACAAAGGCCTTCCCAGGAGATAACCCCATCCTCCCCAAGAGCAGCTCCAAGGTCCCTGTGCCACGAGGAGGACTGAGGTCCACACAGTGGGGAGAGCTGGTGCTGGCTACCCCATCCTTGCTGCACCAGGAGTCAGTCCCCTTTCCATTCCTGCCTCTCCTGCTTCTGACCATTAGGTCTTGGCTTCCTAAACAGGCTTTCATCACCCAATTAGAAACAGAGCAACCTCCTGCTACTCAGTTATATTTGGCACGGTGAGAGCACACAGGGAAATAATCCATAGTGCTCTGCCTGGACCGGCACGTGCTCTGGAGCAGGGTTTGGCTGCCTGGCCCTCCAGCCACGTCCCCCTTCTGCATTTGGCCACCTCCGCTGGTCACTGGTCACCATCAGGTCATCAGTCCCTTAAAAGCAGGACCAACACCTGCTCTTGCTGTTGCAGCTCCCTCCTGCCCAGAGCCAGGGGACAGTTGATGTCACCCATGGGCTCCAGGAGACTCTGGCTTTGGAATATCCTCCTGGTAAAAGCAGAGCTGGGAAAGGGTGCATATCCCACTGTGCGAGGTGCTGGGATGCAGGCTCTCTAAGGAAGAAAAGGAGCAAAGGTGCTGTTTCCTGAACATCCGTGGTGCCCCCCACAAGTGACATCTCAAAGTTTGCTGTCCCAGCATTCGGACAGCTCAGGTTTCTGCAGAGCTCCTCCAGCTCCAGCTGATGCTGCAGGATTGGTACAATTCCCAGGACACCTCCTTACACCTGGATAGGGACCAATGCACAGCCAGATCTGCCTTTCCAGCTGACACCAGGACGTGGTGGCATCTGCCACGCTTCCCCAGGGAGGAGACATGGATGTGGAGGGTCAGGCAGAGCTGTCTGATGGGGAATTCCTACTCTGCACTGTGCTGGGGCTGTGGAGCATGTCTGGGTCTGTCTGTGGCGGGACCACAAGGTTTGCTTCTCCCCAGATCCCTGTGAGCTGGTGTGGCCTGGCTTGGGGATGAAGATCCAGGCGAATCAGCACGGATTGAGGAAAGTTGCTGGGCTCTGTTCATGCTCCCTCCAGTCCTTGGAACGAGTCAGTGCTTGGCCACATCCATCCCCAAAGACGCAGAACCCGAGGGCCAGCAGCCACCTGGACCCTGGAGAGCTGCCAGTCAGCTGCATCTTTTGTGCCCCAGGGTGGAGGAGGTTGTGGCCACGAGGTGACAAGGAGAGCGATGCCTCTGGCACTGTACTGCTCCACATCACACACTCCCACAGCCATCCCATCCCACGTCCAGGGTAACATCTCCTGATTAAATCCAAAACACAGTGAAAAGCAGGGGGGGGTGGGCGCGGGTTCCATCCCCACAGCAGGTGCAAGGCTGAGCACGCTGAGCTGCGTTGCACTGCTCTGGTTATTGGGGGAAAACAAAGCAGCAATTATAAAATCTTCTGGAGAAGGCAGATCACAAGGCTCCAGGGACCCTGAGGAGCTGTAAGAAGGCAGGCAGTAAAAAAGCAGACCCGGGAATAACCCTTATTGAGGTGAAGCAGGTCATGGGGAACGGACCAGCTGCAACACCTGATGGGCACAAAGGCATCCAGCACCTTGGGAGCATCCAAGAGCCCCTCTACAAGGGATTTTTGAAACTTGGGTACAAAATTCTGCCTAAATGCTATTTTAGGCACCTGTGCCCATTTCTGGGCCCCATTCCCCCCAAACACAGAATTTCTATAGCTGCTGTGCACAGGTGTATACACACACCATCAAGCTACTGAAAGTAGTTTCTAACCCGCTGATGATTTCTGCTCAATCTGGCAGATGAGTAAAACTGTCAAAAAGACTTTTTCTTCTGGGAGTTTTGTGGAAATGGTTGGAGGAGGGAGATCTTTCTTCTAGTCTGGGTGAGGGAAAGACTCATCAGAGAGTCCTCACTGCCACTGCTCAGGGCATTTGGGCTCTTGTAACTACTCTCCCTTCCAGACCCACCTGACCAGGCACAGCAGCGAGGGGGCAGGACAGGAGGAGGGAACAGCAGTGTTGCATGTTAATGAAGTTGGGTAATAATAATTGTTTTATTTATAAGCATCCCCCACCCCTGTTGAATCGCTCGGGGCTCTGCACAACAACCACAAAAACAATTGCTCATTAATTAAAACCACACCAACCTCCCCGAGATTGCAAACAGATGGATAAACACATCAGATGATATAATATCCCAGGAACTGGGAATGGGAAGGGACCACCTGTACCAGCCAGCTCGGGCAGGCAGAGGTTTGGCCTGTGCCTCCCTGGAGTCCCGGCCTCAGAGAACTCACCAGGACACCAGAAAACCTCAGGATCCTACTGGCTGCAATGTGTCCCCCAAAAATCCAGGAGAGCACTACTCATGTCCTAAAGCCCTGCAGTATCCTGGAAATACCTAGAGATCTTGGAGGAACAGTATCAGTTCCTCCCATGAAGACTAAATAAAAAACCTCTTCTTCCTACCAATCCTTCTGTCTGAGCTGGGATGGAAATGCCCCTGCTTCAGCTCTGGAGAACAACACCATCCTCATCCTCAGTGCTATCCATCAGCCTGGCACTGTCCACTCCATGCTGGAGGCTCTCCAAGGCTGCAAAGTGCTCCAGGGGAAAGCCCAGAGGAGGTCCACAGGTGAACTGTTCATTGTGGAGTCTGCTGGGTCCTGTAAGTGCCTCCAGCTCGGGGCTGAGGGAAATACAACACATGGACTTAACAAGTCCCTTCCCAGCCCTTCGGCTCCACACGTGTTTTTCATCTCAGCATCTCCAGCCACTCGCAAGCACCAGTTAGCTCCAGATCACCTGCACTAAATAAGGAAAGCACCATTCAATCCATCCACCCCAATAAACCCAGGAATCACGGAGCTAGGCTGCTTGTCTGTGATTTAATCAACAAGACATCAGTGGAGTAAGAAAGGTGACTGAAAAATCCATGATCCCCAAAACCCATGGGCTCCATCTCTCTCCCTGGAGAACAGAGCCCTGTGGCAGCAAAGACTGAGCTTTCCACCTGCCCTCCTTCCCCACACCTTTTCCATGCTGCAGACCTTATTTGAGAACATGTTCCTGCAGCCGTGCCCCTGGGACCCCACGAGGGGCTGCCAATGTTTTTGGAAAGGTGAGGACGGGCTGAGCCGGCGCTCCTGACTCACGGAGGCAGCTGGAGACTCTCCCCAGCCAGCTGGAGGGTGGGAACAGCTCGTTGGAGGATGGGGAGGCAGGGCGTGGGCTGAGCATCACCAGGGATCAGCCACATGTGGGGAGGAGCCATGGGGCTGCGGCTCATGCACGGCTCCTCGCAGCACCGGGCTCAAGGAAGCGACCTCACATCCCTGGGAAGGCACCTTTGAGAAGAGGGTGAGGAAAGCCCTCTGGCTTCATATCTGCTGCAGGGTTGCAGCCCAGCTGGGGCTTTAGAGGAGGACAATTTGTCAGGACTGTCCAGCCCAGCTTGGCCAGCTGTGAGATTTCTCACCTCAAGGTGCCTAAGGAGGTGGCAGTGGGTGAGACAAGGAAAGACCCCAGCCCCACACAGACCACAAACAGCGCTCTGGGCACAGGCTGGGAACACTTAAGCCTTGATTTAAGCTGCATAAATTTAGTCCTTTGCTTCTCTACAGCCCATTCATCCATCCCCATTCTTACATTAGTGTGTTTTATTGAGCAAATGAACTTAAGGAGTTGCTGAGGGAAATGCTGAGGGTGCCACCTTGGGCATCTTGGAGAAAAATCCTGAAAGAGCACTGGGAATTGGTTTGCAGGTGGAAGACTTTGTCTGCCCATTCCCTCAGGATGGTTTGGCAACATATTCCTGCCCTGCACCATTGCACAGGGCCGCCCTGTCCCCATCCTTGTCACTCAGGCTCAGCATGTCCCGAGAGCCCACAGACAGAGCTGACACCAGCGGAACATTTCCAGGATGTTCCATGCTGACCAACACCTTCCACCCTGCAGCCAGGACACCTGGCAAATTCTCCGTCTGGAAAAGCTCCTGTTAATGTGA
The DNA here is from genome assembly GCA_013398015.1 of Oreocharis arfaki. Lineage (NCBI taxonomy): Eukaryota > Metazoa > Chordata > Aves > Passeriformes > Paramythiidae > Oreocharis > Oreocharis arfaki. The sequence continues at coordinate 13,654 of VZRR01003255.1, forward strand.
TTGACCTCAGTTTCACCTGGATCCTTGTGGGAATACACCACATGCTTTGCCTGGGGCCAGGGATTTCTTTTCTCTCAAGCCTACATATCCCTGCTTATGAATTCTGACCCATTATGCCACATTCTCACCCAATCTGAGTGGTCCCCCTTGGACTGGCACACAACATTACATCCCTGGCTGGGTGGTCCTTGTCACACCTCTCTATTTCAGGTGCCAGGAGGAAGAGTGGGACCATGCTCTGCACAGGAGCGCACCCTTGGCATTCAGCTTGCTCTCCAAGGCTGTGCCCTTCTCCACGTGGATCTGCCTTGGAGAGGGACCAGATGTCCCCAACTCCATTTAGAGTCTGTGGGAGTCAAGGGGACCTGGGCTGTGGGAGGGCTGAGACGAGTCCCACGAGCTGCCGGGGATCTATGCCTGAATAGCAGAGGTCAGAGTCTGGCCCGGGGTTATTAATTCTCATTCCTCCGATGACATCCGCGGCTCTGTGAGGCCACAGCACAGCTGGGGAGCTGCTGTCTTATCAGCTCTCACTCCTGGAAGGCTCCTCCAGCTCTTCTCCTCAAAGGCTGACTTTCTGACCCAACGCAGAGCTCCATGCAACCTCCGAGGAGCCGGTGGCCTATCTCAGGCCTGGATTTGTCCCCTCAGGAAATTACTGTGGGTCCTGACTGATCTCCAGCGGACCCATCCAAAAAAAGAATAATACAGCTTTTCTGCAGACAACTCTATCTTTGCTACATACCAATCCCATGACAAACCAGCTGGCACGAGAGCGCAAGCACGAAAGCAATTTGGCTTCCCTCCTTCTAATGTTGACAGCTTTAAAGCCGCTCTCTTTAAACTCACCTCCCGTAGGTGGTTCGGCAGCGGAGCCAAAGGCTGTGATTACACTTCCAGAATGTTTGTTAGCTGCAGGTCCCCAGGCACCGAGTTCTGGAAAATATTTTTCAAGCAATGTCCTCAGGGTCAGAGGCAGGTTCTCTGGCTTGTTCCTGGCTGACTTCACACTGGGGTATGCATGCTGCAGCCAGTGTGTTTTTTTGGACTCGCAGGCAGGCAGACAGATCTGAGAGTCTCTCAGGGTACCGGTCCACTTAGATCCCATCCCGGAACCAGGAGGATCTGCTGGCTCCCCACACGCACAGCTGAGAACAAAGCGCCCGCTGAGGCTCCCCGGGCCCATCAGATAAGGGGGACATGACTCTCTGAATTTCATTACTAAAAGCTCTGCTCTATCCTTGCCTGGCTGGCTGGAGAGTCAACAGCATCCACAGCAAGGTGGAAAGGTTTTGGGAAGTGTAGGGTGGGTAACAGAGGGGAAGTTGAATTGCAGCAAGTGGGAAACAGGGTGAAACGCCCTTCAGGCAGCCCCCCAGCACCGAGCCTGTGTCACTGGCCTGGATCACCCATCTCCTCACACCACAAACTCTCCAGCCATGCCTGCAACTTGCAGTGCACAGGTTAGATGCAAGCACCCATGGAAGCAATTAAGACCTCAGCCTTGTGCCATCTTAGGTCTAATCATTGACCTAAACATTGATCACAGCTTTCCCAACAGGACATTTCTGCTCCTGGGTGAGAGTGGGTTTGAAAGTTGGGAGCCCAGCTCAGGCTCAGAATAAGGCTGGCCTGGGTTGGCTCATCCTCTCTTACGAGCTGGGTGGTTTTGCATCTTTAGGGCATCGTTATATTCCTGTCAAACTCAATCACTGAAGTTAAACCTGTGCTTTAGTGCTGAAATCTTGTATTCTCACAACCCTCCCCAAATTAAAATCCTAAAAAAAGTTTCCAAGGGATTATTTTCCTTAGAAAGAAGGGAAAGAGGTGAGGACATGGCAGAGTAGGAGGCAGCCAAGCAGATGCGGAGGTCTGTGGCGGGGATAAGGGATTGCTCCATGACATTAAAAGGTGGCACCCTCAAAACCTATAAAAAGAAACACTTTCCTACCCAGCCTGTGCAACCAAGCTCTTGAATTCCCAGCCTTGAAACTAAACAGTGTCTCACTTTTCATACACCACCCAACGAGCCTCAGTGCTACCTCCCAAGTCTTAAGTCATATCACTGGTGACGCTGGAGAAGGGAATGAGAAAAAGGAAACAGGCTGACATATCTGATCCGCTGAAATCACACAACTGGCTCAGCTGAGCAGCCAGTTTAAAGGGGAACAGCTCTGCACGAGCCACACGAGCTTTGGCTGCGCTGCCACGAGATCTCTGCTCCTTCATTAAAAGTGGATAAAAGAGGTCAGGCTATTCCTTGCCATGGGTATAGGGCCAGGCACCAACCAAAGGAGGATCCAAGGCGTCTGAGTCATTTCAATTCAGAAATTAAAACATTAGTGCAAGGAGTCTAACGCAAAACGTGCTGCTCAGTCGGATACAATGATGGCCACACACTTGTGGCTATTTGGGATCAAGCCGCTTGGCTTCTCCTTGGCAGCACTGAGACACACAAATGGAAAAGCCCAGTGTCCCATTTCTCTCCTCTTCCAGTTCCTACACGAACAAAATATAGGGTTGAGGGGTTGTTTTCTAGTTTTTTTTTTTGTTTTTTTTTTTTTACTTTTTACTCTGTCAGTTCTGTTCATATTCTTATGCAAAGAAGAGCAGAAACTCATCAGCCAAACCAGAATTTCTCTTGGCATCACAACGTCTATCTTCTGCATTCTGCAGTTTAGTCTTACCAGCACCAGGTCCCTGGCTGCATACATCGAAGTTCTGGGTTTGCTTTCAGCACAAAATTATGTCTGGGCAGAACCTGTGCGCTGACGTGTCACACTTGGTGCTGGAGTATGAAGGAATCAGTTGGAAGTGGAAAAGTTATTGAGATTATGGTTAAAATGCCCAAAGTTAAAGGCAGAAGCTTTCCTGCCCCAAAGGCACTCTGACCAAAACCTCATAAGTCACACACCCCTGGTTGACCTCCCCCAGTTATCCAGTAATTGGCTGGGAGGGAGAATGGAGTGGGATCTCCCAAGAGCCTTGGGCACCTGGAGCTGCCTTTTATGCATGACTGACACATTCACCCACCCACAGAAAACCTGTTTATAGGCAACCTGTGGCCTTCCAAAGATGCTAAGGTGGATCAACATTCAGTGTGCTATATCCTTTTTATTCCCTCCTCACTTATTTTCAACCTGTGTGTTCATTGAGCAAAGAAGCTCCATAAAGAACTTGGATTTTATCTTCTGCATGAGGGGATTTGACAATCTGGTAGCTTGTAGCAGCCAGGAGTCCTCTGTCTCCATCCTCAAGTCCACCAGCGTGTGAAAAACACATCCAGGCTCTCCAGGAGCCACGTGAGCGCTTCCTCCTTACTGTAACTCACATTGAGAAGTGGGTTTTTTTTGTTCACAGACTTTTCCTCTGGAATCCCTCTCTTAAATACAGATTGCTGGTGATATTCCTGACGTTTATTCATTGCATCTCTAATAACTATTAGTATTCAAGAGGTCCCATTAAGAGCCTGGTGGGTTTCCAGCCGCAATTACCCTGCTTTGTTTTACTTGCTTGTCACAGAGCTGGTCTAGGGGTTTATGTTTGTTCTCCTGAAAGAAAGCTTTATGGCATGTTTCAGGCCTGACATTATGACACTGGTAGGCCAGACAATCTGTCGTTGGAAAGAATTTCTGCAAATCCCCAAAGTTTTTCTGCATTTCTATGCTGTCATCTAAAAAGCAGCATCTGCTCTGTAAGGCTGCCAAAAGAAGGTCATATTTTTACTTTTACCAATAAAAGGAAAGGACGAGCCTGCGGTTCAGGCACTGGACGAGCCTTTGGGCAGCCTGGGGTTTGCTTCCCAGCTGAGCCAAGATTTTGGGCAGTTGGCCCAGCTGGGGATGGGTACCTTTGCCTGTTTGGAAAGCAAGGAAGTGCTTTCCTTCCAGCCCTCAGAGCATCAGAGAAGCACAGAATTGTTAGGATTGGAAGGACCCTTGAAGCTCATCTTGTTCTACCCCCTGCCATGGGCAGGGACACCTTCCACTAGCCCAGGCTGCTCCAAGCCCTGTCCAGCCCGGCCTTGGACACTTCCAGGGATCCAGGGGCAGCCACAGCTTCTCTGGGCAACTGCTGCCAACAATTTTTAAGATCGCTCCCCTACACCTCTCCATGCCCTTAATGTCCTTTTCCAGTGTGGCTTTGGTTTGGAGACACCTTGCTTGGTGCATTGACTGGGGGTGAAATGGTCCAGCATCACAGACCCCACCACTGGTCCCTGCATCTCTCCCACTCCTCATTTGGTCCTGCTCCCTCTGGTTCCTCTGCATCTACCTGTTCCCAAACTGCAGCATCTCTCTTTTCTTTTTTTTTTCTCTTGCAATAGATGCTTTCCTCCTAAATTAGGTTTTTCCTCTTCACGTGGCCTTGCCACAGCTCTGGAAACAAACAGCTCACATTAAAAGTGTTTCTAAGGGAGTGTTATTTTCATGCCATCTTCGCTAATGGCATCTCTGTTGGAAACTGTCAGCTGAATGCTGTTTGACACATCCCTGGCTGTCACACGCGGAGGAGAGCCAGAAAACGGGAAACCTTCTTTCCAAAGGAGATGAGATTTCAATGGAAGTGTCAGTTTTTAACTTAAGTCTTCTCAAATATTACATTCACAAAAAAGAATTCACCAACAGCTGCACTTCTAAGAGACCAAGGGACTGATTACATCTGTCATGTGGATAATATATTGCCCTTTGAATGATAGGTGTGTACACGAACTTGCAGAGCCTCCATGACCAACGAAGGGACTTCAAAGGTGGTGGTGGGTGGCAGTGGTGGTGGTGGGCTGGGCTGGAGGCAGGGGAGAGCCCGGGGCATTCACTACCTCAGGTGTTTTCAATAAATCTCATGTACTTCACACAAAGATGCTTTAAAGCCCCTTGACAGCCTCGGCGTTTTAACACCTATTTTCGATTATGCAACAGCCGCTATTTGTAAACAGGTCAAGAAAATGGTATAAGTGAGTTGCATTAGTATTTTAAACAGAAAGCACAGCACTTCAAATGCAAATAGGAGACATCCTGTCTACGAGGACGTTTAGCCAATTGCTTGATGCATGTGGTTTCAAAGATGGTTGACTGCTATCCAAAAGACACAGATGGGATGACTTAGACACAAACGGCTTTTAATTTACCACTTATGCTGCGTCTTTACTTTACCTGCTGCACTTAGAGCAATAAGGCTGCAAACACAGACCTAGAAAGAGCATTCCTGGTTAGAGCTCCTGGTTAGACACGTGAGATGGCTGTCCTTGAAGTGGCCCTGCTGCACTGAAATGCTGCAGTTTCCACAGTCAAAAAACCCCACAGAAATCAAGCAGAGCAGACCAGGCCCCCTGTGCAATGGGCAATCCCCTGTTTAATTTAAAATACGGTTCAAAGGTTCAATATTTCGGCATTGAGGGATGGAGTTGTAGCTGAAATACCCTGCAGGATTCAGTGGGATATCCTTCTTCTGTTCTCTTCCCTCGAAACAGTGGCACAGCTCTCTTGCAAAACCTATTAAGAAACAGGGTGAAGTTTCACACCATTTAAGTACTAAGGCAGATGGGTAATTCATACTCAAGATATACTTTGAGGGGTGATCCAAAGTGTGCTCAGCTCCACAGAAACCTCTGTGATCTCTGGATTAAGCCCAGCAGGCATCTACCAGAAAGGGCAAAGAAAAAGCCAGTTTATTCAGTTGCACTAAAACAGACAAAATAGATAAAAATAAAATGTATGAGTTACCAGTTCACGTGTCTACAAGGGGCATAAGTTTCCATCGACCTCTTTGCCTCAGGGACATGAAATAATTGTGATTCTCATGTGCCAAAAAAGCCCTGTGTAAATATTGCTCATTGCTAAACAAAACAAAAGGTTGTTTGACCAAATCAGATGTGACAAAACAAAAAGAACACCACAAGGAAGTAAACATGTGAAGTCCACATTTACTGAGGGACTCTTGAAAAATGCTCTAAATGAATATTTTGGAGCTCAGTTTTGTGCAGGTGCTAGGAAGTTTTATACTCAGAATGCCTGGAATATTTTCTCCACTACAGGGAAATTAATAAATACTAGTGCGCCGGAGTCTTTTGTGCCAATACTAACCATTAACTTCTGGCTTCAAGCCACAGCTGTCTACTTTGCAGTGGATTCTGCCACCAAGGGAAAGGTCATTACAGGCCTGTGCTTTCTTGTCGTTAGTGTGTTCCAAAATAATTTACAGAAGTTGTTCAGCAGATGGTTCCCTTTCTGTCAGCGAGTACCTACGGTTTAGTGCTGGATTCCTCACCGTCAGTGGGTGAGGCTGGAAGGAAAATTAAAATGTATCATCTTTGATCCACCCACTCGTAATTAGTTCTTAGGGTTTTACATAATAGCGAATGTAAAGGAGGTGGGAGAGGGGAAATGAAATCATTAGGAACCCAGAGATCAGCGGCAGCCGTGTAAAGCTGTGATTACGTTATCCAGCAGCATCTCGTCGCTGCGCAGCCACGGGGCTGTAATTGTTTCAGCTGGGGATTTGAAGATTTACTAATTGTATGTTTTTCAGTGTCCTAGTCTGGAGATTCAGCAGGAAACCACAAAAAAAAAAAAAAAAAAAGNAATTAAAAAAAAAAAAAAAAAAAAAGGAGATGCCTGTGTTTGTAAACTGACAGTGATGATCCCTTCGTGCCCTTGCAGCAGCCAGAGGCCCAGGCAGGAGAGGATGAGCAAGCAGCCAAACTCTGCTGCAATCCGGGGGGAAGAAGTATCCTTGCCCCAGGAGTTTACATTGTCAGCAAACAAAGACTGGTCAGGAACTGGGATCACTAACTTCATTTACAAAAGGAAAACCAAAACTCCCATCAAGGATTTAAGGGTTGCCTCTTCCAAAAGCCTGGAGCGTTTTCCATTCTGTTGGAAGCTCTGGGGTGTGGGCAGCTGCAAATCCCATGGGATCAATCTCACCTGAGCTCAGCTGTGCAGTCCAGGCCCCCTCTGCTTCATCCAGAGGGTCTGAGTCACCCTGCAGAGGCTGAGCCTCTCCATCTCCTCCGGCTGCACAAGACATCACACTGACGGAAACACTCCAGTTTCCATGGAAAAATAATAAAAATTAGCCCATCCTAATTATTATTGTCATCACTTCTTCTATTCATAGCTCCACTGTCATAGGGCATAGGAACATCCAACGTGACAAGCCAGGACCCCACTTCTGTGCATTTTTTTCTAGCGCTGTCTCAAAAGTGATTTTAAAGGAGGTTTCTCAGGAGGTCCAGGATGCACCTCTGTGCTTTGGCTGCTTCCTGCAAGCACAGGACAGAGCACAAGATCCAGCACATGTGCAATGAAGCATCAGCAACCCATGCAAAGCTTCTTGATACTGACTGGGAAGTGGCAAGTGGCATGGGAACAGGAGAGAGGACAAAAAAGGGCTGAATGAGCTTGGGAATTTTGGGAACCCTCTAGAAATGCGCTGTGGTGTGACAAGACGAAAGTCCCGTGGTGGCACAGAAAGCTTTGAAAGAGCTTTCCAGGTGGGTAGCAGTGATTGTAAGGACAGAGGCCGTGCTGAGATAGGAAGGGTTTGACCAAAGTTGTAGCTCCACTGGTGGACAGAGGAAGCCGCATCTTCAAGGAATGCTGGAAAAGTTATATTCGTAAAATCACAGAATAATTTGGGTTGGAAGGGACGCTTAAAGGCTGTCTAGTCCATCCCTCTGCAATAAGCAGGGACATCTCCAGCTAGATCTGGTTGCTCAGACCACGAACACTTCCAGACTTGGAGCATCCATCACCTCTCTGGGCCACCTGTGCCAGTTCCTCACCACCCTCATTGTAAAAACTTTCTTCTTCATAGCTAATATTCCTGTATTCTTAAAAATATGTTCTTAAAGCAGGGAAAGTCTGTTCCCACTGGCTGCACTTTAAACATGCAAAGACTTCGCAGCTGCCTGAATGCCTGGAATAGGACTGGGGATTGCAGGAAACCATGGAAATCCAGAGGGACATTTGGGATCATTGCACTGAGGACCTAGTTAGCTAATGAGCATGTCTTTGACATTGTCCTCTGTAGCTACAATTTGAAGACAATTCTCTTCTTTTGTTACTGGGAGACAAAAAAATAATCCCTTAGGGACTTGTGGTATTGTTTAAAAAAATACAAAATTTAAAAAGGCCTTTTACTGAAAAAGTAAAACTAATCTAACTCTTGTGCTCCTGCATTCAGAGGAGAGGATTTTGGGAATGATTCTGAGCTTAGTGAAGCTGCAGAAGCAACCACAGGACTCCATTCAGTATGAGAGGAAGAAGCAGTCACACATATGTACACTTTCATGGAGTTAAGAAAGGAGAGCCCCCCAAAAAATCAGCCACATAGGGCAGAAAAGACAGGCAAATCAAAGCGTCTCTGGTAACAGGGCTTTGCAAACTCTGAATAAAAGCTTTTTTTGGACAAAGCAGTGTCTACAAGAGGCACTGCAAGGAAGAGGCCATTGTGTGCTTAATCCCGAGCGTGTCCTGGGCTCTCCACACTCACAAGGAGCTCTTGCCTCCATCACTCTCCCCTCTCAATGCACATGAGCTGTTTCTTCTCCAAATGAACTCATTCTTCAGGAAAAAGGGTCTCATGAGATGACAGATCTTGCAGCAGTGTCCTTCCCTTGTCCTACCTGAGCCCAGTCCCCAGGCTGCTCCGGCCACAGTCCTCTGAGGCTGGAGATAAAGGAATGAGCCATCAACTTCCATATGGAGTCAAAGCCACTAGAGGGAGTCGATGTGTTTGCATGGTTCACACATCCATTCATCTTCCCTTTCTCACTCTCCCCTTGGAGGAGAACGGGAACAGAAAGGGAGGAAAACACACCGGGAAGCTGCTCAGGACATTGCTCAACTCCCACTGGTGAATGCTGCAGTAGCTCCACTGACTTCAGTGTTTCCAGTGAGTGGGATTGCACTGGGTTTCCAGCCATGTAACTCAGCAGAAAATGGTCTGTTGGAGTCCCCAGGAATATTTATTTTAGTCTCAATATCCCACCAGGAGAAGCAAGGGAAAAATGAGAGTCCAAAAAAAAGTTGGATGGTGGAGGTGCTGGAAGGACCACGCAAACTGACAGGGAAAGGCAGTAGGAATTACATGGGTTGGGTTTAGGGAGAAGGCTGAAGTAAGGGACAGAGCACTGGACCGTTTGTGAAGAAAGAGTGTTATAAAAAAGCATCAGGCCATCCAGCACCACTTGCTCTCCATGGCCAGTGTGGGAGGAAGGGCTGGTGGCTCACACCCTCCACCTCAGGATCCAGAAGGACTCACCCTTGTGTCACTGCAAAAAGCTGAGTAGGAAACCTGAGATTCCCCTGCCCAGCACTTCTCCCAGTTACAACTCTTTGAACCACAACCTGAAGGCAAGGAAAGTACCAAAGGTGGAGGCGTGCAGTGTTCTGAGATCATCTACGCATCCAGCCTTTCGGTATTCCCTTTTGGAATGACCACTGTGATTAGCAAAGAGGCGAGGATGTCCTTTGGCACATGGAGTTCATTGAAAGCCACGGGGCCATTTAGCCATCCTTTCCTCCATGCCTCAGGACAGCCAAAGTCTGTCCTCTCCCGAGGGGGAGCACAGACCACTGTCCAGCACTGCTTCCCGAACTATGACCTTCGCAGCAGGGAGGAGTTGCTCTGCCTGTTTTTTGCCACCATGGGACTGACATGGAATCGTGGAATATCCTGAACTGGACCCCCAGGGATCAAGTTGAGGTCCTGGCCCTGCACAGAACAATCCCAACAATCCCACCCTGTGCCTGAGAGTGCTGTCCAAACACTCCTGGAGCTCTGGCAGGCTGGTGCTGTGACCATTCCCTGGGGAGCCTGTTCAGTGCCCAGCACCCTCTGGGGAAAGACCTTTTCCAAGTATCCAACCACAACTCTAAGAGTGTTTCAAGTTTTGCAGGCTCAAGCGAGACTTTCAGACAGAGAACCCCTCCTTATACCCCACCCTGGGCTCTCAGCACATCAGTGTCCTCTGCAGGTTGTCTGCAGCAGATGATCATGAAAAGATGTTGTCTGAAAGTTGCATCTGTGAGCACCCAAAAAAGGGTCCTGAAGCACGACTGCAACTTTCCTTACAATAAATACTAAGTAATCTAATTGTTCTGCTTTTATGAAGGGAATTGAAGCTGTTCAGGGAAGAGATGTTAGAAACTTCCTCTTGACAAATGGGGTTTGCATCAGAATATGACAATTCCAAACTGAAGTTCCTGGAGGGATGTGCCAGTTTCAAACAAATTTTTATCTTGAGAAAAACTGCTTGGGCTTAGCTCATTAGTCCTCATGAGTTAAAGGCTGTCCTGGAAAGCCCTTCAGAGAGGCTCAAGGAAATGGTCTTTGCCTGGCATCCGGAGTCACAGCCACTGCTCCCCTTGTCAAGGCTCAGCTGATGTGCAGCGATTCTCAGCAATCTAAATGTGCACCTAAGCTCCTCCAGGTAAAAACTTAAATTCTGCTTGCAAGTCACATCTTAAGCCCCCCTTCTTAGGCATGCAATAATCAAGATGAGGAAAATACAACCAGTAAAGCAGAGTTAGGAAAAAATAGGGAACTAAATTGCAATAAACTTTTTTTTCCTCTCTCTCTTTTTCTTTTCATTCGAAATGAACCTTCTATCAAAACTAAGTGTCACAAACATTTCAACACCACAGTAGCATCATCTGTCTCTTCCCAGCAGTGGCCATCTGTAACCATGCTGCAGTTGGACCAAAATACTTGATCTGAAGTGATGCAGGACCTACCACACTGAGCTCCTCGCCCTTGAGTGGTCATTCCAGTTTTAACACAAATAAGTAAACCCGAAACGCTAATCCCCCGGTTTTCCTCAGTGAGAGCCGTGCTTCCAGTTTGCTTGAGGAGATTTTCTTTCGAGAGACCTTTATCTTTCTATCTGAAAGCTTCCGTGTTTGCCGGGATGCTGGCACGACAGAGTGACTGCACTCGAGTTCCCCAAATAAAGTACTGACAAATTTATTGTCTGCAATAATATTTTCCTACCTCTGTGAGGTGGGTTGAACCTATTCCACTTTCCCCTTAGTGAAAAACAACACCGATGGCAGTAATTTATGTTTCGGTCAAGGCCAAGAGGACTAATTAGAGCATATTAAGCTGAACTGTGCAGGCAGTTCCTGCTCTTCTCCCGGGTACAGACCCCATATGCCACAGGCATCCTCCTATCCATGTCCCTGAATGGCTGCTCACGGGCTGGAAAGAGCATTTTGCTAACAGACATTTGTGCAGTTCCTCAGTAGGAACTTCCACTGTTTCCGGGATTCCTTAATCATTTCCCTAACAACCACGGATAACAAATGTGACCTTCCTGTGAAAAATGAGGCTAGGTCTATAAACATGTTATTAAGAATAAATGAAGCTTTTAGGAGAAGGGGTTAGTTGGGGGTCTTTGGTGTGCTGTTAGCCCCTGGAAACTTGAATGTAAATAGAAAACAATTAAAGCCCCAGCCCCAAAGGATGCTGCGCTCAGCCAGGGAGGCTGTAATTAGGTTTCTGCTGCTGTTAATCACTTCTAAAGTGAGTGATCATAAATTACAAACGTGTGCAGAATCCTCCCAGAGCATGGCCTGAAGAGCTCCTCTGAGCTCACTTGGGAAAGGAAGAGAAAGAGAAAGAGTGGAAGGGAGAGGAGAGGAGAGGAGAGGAGAGAGGTGTACAGATGAGTCCTTTCTTCT